>SZWC01004625.1:136049-155214 GCA_023375785.1 Penium margaritaceum
TGGTGGTCGTCATGATGCATTGTGACAATGAGAGCACCATGGCCATTGCAGAAAATGATGGAATTCATCACACATGCACAAATCACATCAATGTGGCGTATCACTATGTGCGTACTAGATTGCATGGGGCCAGCATCCAGATTGTGTGGATCGAGACTGTAGGAGATTCGCCTGACATTTTGATCAAGGCGATAAAATGTGCATCCTTCACATGAGTCCTTGGTGTAGTTGGTATGAATCCGTCAGCATATAATTGTGCATCCAAAAATTCTCATTCCTCGTCATGTTCCCGTTATGTATCCTAACCCTTTGTGTGCTCATCATTGCAGTGGCTTTGCTGGACTGTGGGGACAGGAGGGTATGGAGGAGCATGACTCATGGTGTGTGTTGTGGATGCATGACCTCTATATATGCATATTCATTAATGTCCACGGGTCATGGGGGTATGTTGTGTTTTACACGTGCACTGTCTCATTGATCTATAATGTGACCTCTCGGTTGGTGTACATGGTCGTGCAAATGACTTGACTTTGCAGACTTTGATTACAATGGGCATTGAGCAATGGAGGGGAAGTCACACCATCGTGAGAGACATAGCTCCCATCTCATCGTATGGAGTCTCCCACTTGGTAGCAGTGTGCTATCAACTCCATTGACAACAACCACCGTCACTCATTGCTAGTCGTTGTGAGTACCATAAAATTTTCTGAGGTTCAGGTACCCTTAACTTTGCTCCATGATTTTTTTAGCTAGTTTTGACTACACGACTACGTTTGTAGCATGCGTATTTTGGCGTGGTCAAGTTTTCAAGAAGAACGGACGACGTCCAGATTTGGGACTGTCGATCCTCTGGCATGGGTCACCAAGAAAACCCCACACGCTAGAAAGAAGTGGAGTTTCCTGGTGGGCGGAATCACCACATTCCCCTTGGCGTGGATAAAATAGCCAATTCAACCACACTTTTCAGAAAATAACCAATTTGAACATGCCTCAAAGCATAAGCAGTCATTTGTCCCTCGCGCACCGACAAATGTTGGAGGTTAAGGAAAAGCAATGATGTACCCATCTCGTTTCTCAAAAGGAAGCATGACAACACTGCATGCCATGCTGATGTCATTTGTTCTCCTAATAATCACAAGGATAAGTTCATGCGAAGTGCCTCTTCAGTCCCCCCTCTTGAGCCAGAGTCACTCCCGTCATTTGTCGTTGGTCTTGGTGCCGCAGCAGGTCCTCGTCAAGCGGAACGGTTGATAATCAAAGTGCATTTCTCTCGGATGCCCTTGGGCAATCTGTAGACAGTCATGGTGATAATTTCCTGCCAAAGCAACAAAAATCGCGGAGGGGTGTCTTGGAAACTAGTTGAGATTGAGCTATTTGGCAAAGGTGTGTACAAGTGTGATGTCTCAAACTTCATTAACCGCGAACACGATTCGTCGAACCAAAAACCACCGAGATGGATAGCGCATGAATTAGGAGCCAACAGGGATGGATCGCAAGGATTTATTCCAAGAAAAAAAAGGTTACATCACAAACCCAATCGACGGGAACCTGAAGGAGCACACACATTGGCTGAGTCCCGTTCAATCTCCCTTGGGATACTGATCCTGGATCCTATTCAACCACATAGTGTTTTCGCTATTCACTTGAATCTGCTTATCATTTTGCATATAGTATAGGAAAATACAAGGGTAGTAATATTCGATATTGATGCCATTAGAACGCAACATCAACAAGACATCACATTGCTCCCTCGACATTGCTTAGGCATGTGTTTTCAAAACAGGCACATACCTTTGTCGTGATCCTTGCTCGACATTCGTGGTTGGTGTGTGGCACATATACACCAGCTCAGATATATTTGCCTTCATAAAAAATCCCCTTTGATCAGGGGTTTGTGATTTTTCAAGGGGTGGTTTGCGAGGAGTGTGCATGGGGGTCCGAGACTCTCCATGTGTTGAAAGGGAACCTGCTCGACCCAGCACTAATGGGGCCCAGCAGGTGACTGTGCAAAAATAAAACCTAAAACCCCTTGTGTAAATAAAGATGGGTTTTTTACGATTTATATGTAAAATGAGCACAGGAGTAAGAAAAGCGATAAACGGAAAATTGGGGAGTTTTTTACTCCCCATTCCTCGAGTGCTTGCAATTCCGACCGACGCCTGTCAGCCCGAATCCCCGACCGAGTCCCCTTCCCCCATTCCCCTAGTAGCCCACCGGCTACCCGTTCGACCGTGGCCCTCCATAGCGAGGGCCTGGATCAGACGCAGGCTTAAGGGGGGAGTGGGTTGCAAAGGACGAGGGGTTGGGGGGGGGGGGAAGGGGGCATTTGACGCAAGAAGTGCGGACCGGCGGACTTCGGCCGTACTTTCATCGTCGAAGTTGGCAAATCCCCTCCCTGATCGTGACCCTCCCNACGGGGGGTTGGGGGGGGGGGGAAGGGGGCATTTGACGCAAGAAGTGCGGACCGGCGGACTTCGGCCGTACTTTCATCGTCGAAGTTGGCAAATCCCCTCCCTGATCGTGACCCTCCCGCATACATGTTTTTTCCATGCTCAAGTAACAATATACATCGCTACTTGAGCATGGTGAAAGCAGGTAAGCGAATGAGGCTTCATGTTTGTGGATACGGGCGAGTCATACTTATTGTTCCGATGTAGGGGTGAATGGGTTGTTTA
Organism: Penium margaritaceum; assembly: GCA_023375785.1. Taxonomy (NCBI): domain Eukaryota; kingdom Viridiplantae; phylum Streptophyta; class Zygnematophyceae; order Desmidiales; family Peniaceae; genus Penium; species Penium margaritaceum. Next base: position 138,725 of record SZWC01004625.1, read on the forward strand.
TTTATGAACGAGTGGGGACCGAGGGTCATGATTGACAAAAATGGGAGATATCAGTATTTTTTTCCTTTTCCTGATTCGCTGGTGGACTAAGTAAGAAGCTTCAGAGAGGTTAGGACCTAGGTTAGTGTGCAAGAGTTCTCATACCGCGATTGATTCTTGCTGTTGACTCGGTTATTACTCACTTTCAGTTGCAGTTCTGGCACAGTGTCTTGAGTACGAGCTTTCCCTCTCATAGAAAAGCTGCCAATGGCACTCAGACATTAAGTCTGGACGCAACAGGCCATGCACGCCAAGCCAAGTGCATGAGGCGGCAGAAAATATTTCCACACAAGCGCAGCTTCATTCATTGTCAACGTTGTGAGGTCTGCAATCTTTGAGGCGGTGTACATACTAATGATAAAGACTTGTGTCGAATTGTTGCCTTTGAGTAAATTCGTTGGCTGCCCTTCTGAGAAACTGCTAGGAAGCTTCCTAGCCTTGCTTCTGTTGACGTGGTGACACAGTCCAGTCAGCTGGCGTACTAGCAAGCAAGCAGGTGCAAGAAACAACAAGATTTGGGCTAGAGAGACGCGCAAAGTCTCATAAGCTCCAATAGCTTAGAAATGTAGAGAGGGATGACAACTGAAAAGCACAAAGCATAAAGACCTGCCGCGGCGCACGGTGGGTGACGCACGTGGCAGTGTCAGTTTGTCCTAAAACCGGCCCAAAACGACAATTTTGGCCACAACTCCGTGTACATGCATCCAAATGCAACACCGTCTGAACCTAGAGTTGCAAAATCTTGAGCCGGATGCTATGAATGGTCACACGCACAAGTCCAGCATCAATCGGTACATAGAGAATGCAAAACATGCAAATCAGGCTAAAGAGCAAGTCTACCAAAAAAACTCTACCGACTGCAAAACAATTGCAGAGCATCCCAACAAGCACCCGAGACATCGTTGCAGCTGTCTGGCAACTGCTGGTGGGTGGAGCAACCACCCGTCGGTGCTCCGGTGCCAGCTCGTCCGCATCAGGGATTTTGCATGAGCATGGACACAACTGAGTGGTCATAGTAAGCTCTACCAATAGACAGTGACGACTCACATCACAACACTCCCCCATGACTCGATGGTACGAATGTCCATACATGTGCAAAACTGACACAGGTGCACAACAAGATGCTCAACAGTCCATGCTCACACACCCCACTCTCAGTTACTCTCAGGCAAGAGGCGGAGCCTGATAGAACGAATGGCCACCATGAACTTTCCGCACGCCAGTGCCTTGGTCAAGAAGTTAGCCTCTTGCATGTTCGTACCTACCCAGATGACGGATATCACTTGTTGCTCCACAAGATCATGCACAAAGTGATGCTCGATAGTAATGTGCTTCGTGCGTTTATGAAACACACCAGAGTTCTCTTCAATGGCAAGAGCACACTGGTTGTCACAACGCAGAATGATGCAAGGCACAGACTGATGCAACTCACTAAAAAAATGCCATAACTACACCGCCTCAACAACCCTAGTCCCCAGCACAACATACTCAACCTCTGATGAGCTACGTGCGATACATCCCTGCTTTCTGTTGCACCACAACATAGCGGTGCCACCGACCAGGAACAGGTAGCCTGTTCGACTACGCCCAACAGGGCTCCACGCCTAGTCACTGTCTATGTATCCGTCGACTACCACCGAGCACTATCGTCAAGAGCAAAGTCTGAAGTAAGGTGTGGAGACCACGTACGACACTTCTCGCACAGCCATGTGAAGGCCTCTCGTCCGAGGACATTGTGAAAACTATGTAAGGAGTTTGACGACGAAGGCAATGTTGGGTCGTATGGTAGTGGCCAAGTACATCAAAGAGCCAATCAGGCACAAGTACAGGGTCACGTCCACTGTCTCCCCTAGTTCTGCTAGATCATCTATCTATAGGGCATCCTACCCATCAGGTGTGATGGGAGTAGAGGTAGTGGGAACTGCACCAAGGAGGTTAGCAAACCGCTCCTCCACAAGGTGGACGTAACATGCTTGATGAAGCAAGAGTGTCCGCTACTGACGATCACGTACGATCTCCATCCCGAGAAACACATTTGTAGGACTAAGGTTCTTCATCCTGTAAGCAGCCTGAAGGACTTCCTTGACCTCCTTCACGGCCTCCATAGAAGGAGACATAATCAGGAGGTTGTCCTTGTAGACCAGGATGGTGGTGAAGCTCTCAGCTGTCCGTCTGAGGAAGAGGGATGGGTCGGTGTCACTCTGCACATAACCGACACGTGTTAGTGTATCGATGATCTCCAGGTTCTAGCACCTAGGTGAATGTTTCAAGCCATACAAGGCCTTGCGTAAGTGCCAGACCTTGTCACTGACCTCGAATCTAGGTGGTTGGACCATGAAGATCTCCTCCTCTAAGGTGCCATAGAAGAATGTGTTCTTCACATCCATATGGTATAGCTCCCAGTCGTGGTGAGTAACAACTCCAAATAGAGCGCGAGTGGTGGTCATACAGCCAACAGGTGCGAAGGTTTAAGTGGAATCTACACCCCAAACCTGTGAAAACCCCTTGGCTGTGAAGCGATCCTTGTACCGATCCAGTTTGCCATCATGCTTCACCTTCTTGCAAAAGACCCACTTGGTCTGTATAGCCTTCTGTTTAGGCGGGAGGTCGACAAGCTCATAGACACCATGCTCACGGATGGCTTCAGCTCATCCTCACAAGCAGCACGCCACAACTGTACATCCTCAGCCAAAAATTCCTCCTTCAATGTGCCTGGATCAGGCATCGTCGAGGGAGAGCCCCGGATGGATAAGACACACGCCTCCGGACTTGGTCTGACCATGACAAGGTTGGCTGCGGCATCGCAAGCGGCCGAGAACTCTCGGGAGACCAACTCATGACCGACAGGACACGCCGGGGACACCTTTGTGTAGTCAGCTTGGAAACTCAGGCCAAGGGCCTTTCTGCCACGATCGCCACCCTAAACATTGCAAGTGGAGCATCTAGGTGTCAAATGGACTGCCCGCAGAACCCTAGATGCCACTTGTCAAAGACGACCACCTGGCTCACGAGAGTAACCCGAAGCTGAGGTAATCACCTCTGGTTGCGTAGCAACCGACTGGTCCACAGCCATAGGGGCATTAGGCTTGCTGGGGAGGGAAGAGGATGCAGGACGATTATGGACAGGTGCTGGCTCGCGCATCGGGGAAGCAGGTGTAGACAGAGGACCAGGTATGACCGAGGAGACTGCCACAGGCACAAGACAAGGTATGCCAGAGCTAGAAGGGACTGACACTGGCACGCGAGCAGGTGTGCTAGAAGGGATTGAGACTGGCGCGGGAGTAGGTGTGCCAGAAGGGATTGAGATTGGCATGGGAGCAGGAGTGCGAGAAGGGACTGAGACCGGCACGTGAGCAAATGTGCCAGAAGGGACTGAGACTAGCACGCGAGCAGGGGTGCCAGAAGAGACTGAGACTGGCACGGGAGTAGGTGTGTCAGAAGGGACTGAGACTGACATGGGATCAGGTGTGCAAGAGGGAGCCGACGAGGCTACTGGACCGACAGCCAAAATGGCCAGATCGCCATCAGTTGGAGACCGGACCACAGGTGGGGAGGCCCGGACGGACCCATTTGTATGGCTAGACTCCCCCAACCGCCGGGAAGTCATACAAGTGGGAACGTGGTCGGCGGCCAACGATAAAATGCTGGATAGGTCACAATAGGTGAGAGCCTCAAAGGAGAGAGCTTCTTGAGACTTGACAATGCGATGACGAGTTGGGTCCCAAAAGCCCCAAGCCTTTGACCGCAAGGAAATTCTAAGGAAGGCACACATTCGACCGAAAGGTGAGATCTTGGATCCCTGTTGGTCCTTGGTGTACAAGACGCTGGCTAAGGACCCCCAAACACGAGTAAGATGGAGGTCGGCGCGATGGCCGAACCACAACTTGTACGGCGTGACATGGTCCGAAAGAGGATCGTGCACTAGGCGGTTCCAGACCCACATCATGTAGGAAAGCCCCTCAAAGGCAAATGATTATGGAAGACCTCACTCAGATCGCATGGCATAGACCACATCTTCCATGGTGCGCTTCTAGCGTGCTGACATACCGTTCTATTATGGTGTAGCAGGGGCAGAGAGCTGGTGAGAAATATCGTGCTCTGGAAAGAAGGTGTTCATCTTGCCTAAGAATTCACCACCACAATCCGAGCGGAACGTGTGGAGGGTCTGACGAGACTGGCGTTCAACCATCACCATCCACAGGCAAACTACCAAGGTGGCATTGCTCTTGTGGCAGAGGCTGTAGACCCAGCTCATCAGGGTAAATTCATCAGCCAAAGTGAGGACATATCGCCCACAAACTGAGAGGGACTAAATAGGGAGGGGACCGAGAAGGTCCGAGTGGACTAAATGAGGTGTCTGTCTTGCTCGAGAGGTGGAGTCAGGATAAGTGCAGCGATACATTTTACCCTGAACATAGAAGAGACAGTCGGTCTTGGGCGGCTTCTCAAAGGAAGCCGCATAAAGACCAAGGACTGGCTGAGTCCAAGTGAGCATGGACACAATGTCCGAGCTCACATGGCAAAGGCGACGATGCAGCAACACCGGTGTTCTACAGAGAGAATACCAGTGACAAACACACATGCTGGTGCGGAGGAAGGAGAGAAGGCCTAGGAAGTGGTAAGAGAAACACGATACAAGTCATCGACAACGGAGGCACAAAGTACAATGACACGAGTGTTGAGAGCAGCCACAATTGCAAAGTGAGCAGAGTGCTCAATAGAGAGACCCATCCTGGTACAAGCACGAACAGAGAGCAGGCTGAGCTCAAGAGTAGGGACGAAGAGCACGTAAAAAATTTACAAGGGGCCAGATGGACCCTCAAACTGCACAACCCCAACTCCCTGCACTGGCAACAACTGACCAGATCCTGTGCAAACGGACCAAACGGACGCCATGGGACCAAGCATGACAAAGTCACTACAACGACAAGTCATGTGATGGGTGGCACCATAGTCAATGATCCAGGTTCCACTCGGCTCATGACCAGTCGTTGACACTGAACAACATGCCATAGATTACTTTACCTCTACTGGACGGGAAGCAGAAGACTTGGAATAACGAAGAACAACACGGACATGTGACTCGTCAAGCCAGTCGGTACTGCCAGGTCCATCCTCAACATGGTATGGACGGGAGGACATCCACTGCGTATGCGCTTCCTGGAGGGCGCACATGATCCAAGGCCAATCAAAGGACTGCTAACACTGTGCGTAGCGATGAGCACTCCCAAAATCATAACAGTGCACAGAGTGTCCATTGCGACTACTCATCGGTTGCTGGGCTACTATTGCTGTCCCTTGCCGCGCCTCTTTTTCCCCTTCTTCCCCTATGCGGCCACTACAACACCCTGAATCTGGCCGCTCGGGGTAGAGGAGTAGGAGGAGGAAGCTGTGTAGGTGGGACTTGTGGACAGGGACAGAGGCGTAGGAGGGGTCGCAATCACTGGTGCAACAAGTGGACTCTAGTGATAGATGACAACAGCCTCATGAGCCGATGTCGCTTGGAGAAAGTAGTAATGATCCCAAGGAAGTAGCTGTAGTGCTTCCGACAAATCAGAGAGGACCACACGATCGAAGCCCATAAAGAGCTGCATATGGTCTTAGTGCACCCCTATCATGATGGTGTCGAGTGCCCATAGCTACGTCCCGCCACCTGTTTTAAGAAATTCTGGACGCATGGCGTGCCACCAATAGTCTGCTGTGAGATCCGTGGGACCATGGCGGAGGGAGTGGAACTTACTCAGTTGAGCCAACCTCGTGGCATGGGTCTCTGCAGTGAGTACTGTCAAAGCCAGCTCCCATCCCTGGAGTGAATCTGCTTCGTCCCGATCTCGGCCTCACCCAGAAATGGACAAAATTCCACCACAGTCTCCCACGGAATCACGTAGAGAAGATCGCGCATCGCTCTCACTGCTGTCTTCACCTGGTCAGCATCGCGAGTCTGATACTGGCTGTGGTAGTAGGGCCAGACGCCCTCAGAGTCGGCCCAAACCTGAAACAGGGTCTTCCAGCAATCAAAGCCTTCATCGCTATCGTAACGGGGTGGAGGTGTCTCAAAATCCTTCAGTCGCTGCTCCATGGGGAGGGCGACCTCAGCCTCGGGAGATGGTAGATGAGGCACTGAGAGACCACCAGTGAGAGGAACGCCACAAAAAGTGAATGTTTCTAAACGACGTGGCTGATAATCACGGCGAGAAGGTGGCGGGGTGAGATGCTGGGACCCCAGCCGTAGCTCACGAATGCGATCCTTAATGATGTAAATATCATCCTCGCGTGTGTCATCCTCCATCTCCTCCTTATCCCAAGTGTCAACATGTGATGAGGGGTGCTGAGGCCAAGGTGTTATACAGGGCATAGACTGTTGAACGGATGGTGCAGCTGCAACAAGTCCTCATGGTGTTGGCTGTGAGGTCCCTGAACGATCCCTAAGGAACTCCACGATCTCACGTACCTTGTCGGTCTGACACTACTACTGGCGGTGCATCTCATCCTGCATCCGACAAAGCTCGACCATCGCAAATGAATATGACCGTGGACTCATGATGCCCGAAAAGGACGAAGTGGAGGGGTCTACTAGCCCCTTGCCCTTGTCACAGACCGACGGCATAGGTGCTCCTTACTATGGGTCCAAACGTCAATGTTGTCTGATTCACAAACCGTTTGTGTTTCTCAAAGTTTTGAAATGATGAAAACAAATCATGTTTTAGCCAAAAATTTGGTTGTGTTGGTGCTGACATCATGACCTACAATGATGACGCCGGCATGAAGGTTGTCCAAATGAAGCAAAATTTGGAGAGATTATACGCCAAATCATGGTGAATGCAATGACAGTGATTTTGTGCAAAAAACCCTTAAAAGTAAAAAACGTCACCATTTTCTTTTCAGCTTAAAATCTGGAAAACATCTAGATCTGAGAGCGTTGTTTCATTTCCTGGAGCCTACAGAGCACGAAATGAGGCGGGAGTGACTGTGATGGATAGGTTTTTGCAAGAGCTTTCTAACGAGCTCTTACACGCCAAAAACGGTGGTCAAATGGGACAGTTGCACTCTCTCATGTCGGGTGGGGGGGGTCGTAAGTGCGACCTGAGTGAAGCTTCTGGGACTCTTCACAAACCCCTTCTCAACATCTCCTGGCTCAACTGCTGCTGGAGAGGGTTGGTAAACCTTTGGCTGCCCCGTGATGGTGGCGCGGTGATGCAGTTGCAAGGGTGTCTTCGATGCTACAATCTACTACGGTGGGTCACTGTGGCTTGGTGGGTCTTCCCACGAGCGTGGCTTTAGCTGTGACTATCACTGCTGCTGTCACTGCTGCGTCTCTGTTGTGCTGCTCAATGAGGGATGCCTTGCTGCTCTGATACCATGAGAAACTTGTAGGAAGCTTCCTAGCCTTGCTGCTGGTGACGTGGCGATACAATTTAGTCAGCTGGCGCATTAGCAAGCAAGCAGGTTCAAAAGAAGGAGCAAGAGTTGGGCTAGGGAGACGCTTAAAGTCTCATAAACTCCGATAGCTTAGAAATGAAGAGAGGGATGATAACTGACACACACACAGCATAGATACTTGCCGCGGTGCACGACGAGTGATGCACGCGGCTAAAAACCACTGTTTTGGCCGTAACTCCGCGCACAGGCATCCAAACGCAACACCGTCTTAACGTAGAGATGCAAAATCTTGAGCAAGATGCTACGAATGGTCACATACACAAGTCTGGCATCGATTGGTAGAAATAAAATGCAAAACATGCAAATCGGGCTTGAGAGCCAGTCCATCGAGAAAACTCTAGCGACCATAGAAAAACTGAAGAGCACCCCAGGAAGCATCTAGGACGTCGTAGCAGTTGTCTGACAGCTACTAGTGGATCGAGCCACCACCCATCGGTGCTTCATCATGAGCTCGTCCGCACTAGGGATCGGCACGAGCATGGCCACGGTCGAGTGGTCACAGTAAGTTGTACCAATAGATGGGGTCGACTCACATCACAACACCTACCTATACCATGTTCTGTGCCAAGCGAACCGTGGGTGGTTAATAAGTACAAGGTGTGGAGCTGAAGAAGATTTTAGGAATTGGGACACTTGGATGACTTGTGCTTATTAGTAAGTGTACTAAGATGACAAGAAACAATGACATATATACAAGGGCGGAATGACCATATACCCCTCATTTCGGACAATAAGTCCCATCCACCCCTCCGTCGGAACGATAAGCCCCATCCGTCCCTCCGCCGGAATGATAAGCCCCATCCACCCCTCCGTCAGAACGATAAGCCTCATCCGCCCCTCCATCGGAACGATAAGCCTCATCCGTCCCTCCGTCGGAACGATAAGCCTCATTCGCCCCTCGGCTAGAACGATAAGCCCCATCCGTCCTTGTCCCAAAACAATAAACTGGTAACATTATTTCACCTTTCTGAAGTTTTGCAGTTGATTTCGTGCATGCACACGAAATTCACGTACGCTCGTTACACCGTACCATGTGACGACGATAGTATAATTAGCTATGTACAGAATAATCATTGGTTGAACTTAGTTCTTGTGCTATTTAGTTGGGGGTATGTCGTTGTTTGCAACATGGTTGTATTTCCAAAGGGTTTCTGATATTCCACTGACCGAATAACTGCATGGCCGTCTTCACAACGTCAAAGTTATCCTCGTCAGAATCAAAAGAGCACCTGCTCGAGCCTAGGAGATGAGCTGGTAGGCGTTCATGCACTGGCATCCATACGTGTTGATGAACCTCAAACTTTCCTGGCTACCTCAGCAAGGGGTAAGTGGGCCAATTAGACTGCGCCAATGAATCCTTGACAGTTGTCTGTCATGCAACTGCGACGGCACCCTCTGAAGAGGGCCTGTTGCCATGTCGCTGTCACATCCTTGCAACCGCCGCTCGCCATGGACATGCGAAAAGGTATGAGAAAGATGGTCTCAAATCCGGTCCGCCGGACGAGAAACATATGCATAAGGATAGAAGACTGTGTGCTCGAATGAACGGATCGGCGGACATGTCCTTCATCCTACGTGTCAACCCACCTCCTGCTCATCCGATTAGGGGACGCGATGTTTCGGCAGGGTCTCGCTGAGCTTGATCCAGTCTCTTTCACTCTCACTTCATCGTCGTTGATGCCGTCACCGCGACCTCCAACGATGCCGCTGCTACAGCTGCGTCTCACGAGAGCTCGGGGTGGTGGACCAAGTCGTAGAGCACACCGGTAAGCCTAGTCAGGAGGATAGATGGGATATATAGGTTGACATGTTGTGTACAAAATACCCGTTGTTTTGGATGGCTTTCCAACTACACGCGTGACGTCTTGTCACGCGACCAAGTCCCGATGAGAACTATCCTTCCCCCGCTCAGGATCCATCACCGCGGTGGTACCCCGATAACCCACCTCTGAATGACACAACAGGCGCGTTTCACGATGACATGTATTGGTTGGAGAGGGATTGGAACGATGACTGGTGAACCCGGCGGTTGGACAAGTGGGACGCCCTCCCACAGAACCAACCCCCTGATGAACCACCTCGTGCTCCCAGGTCCCTCGATGTCTGGGAAGCCAGACTGGTTAGGTTTAGCATGGGGCGTCGTCGCATCCTGTCCCTGCCGCATGGCCACCTCGGTAATTCTGTCCTTGTGTCCCGGGTGTTCACTGTCTCTGCTGTGCTTGTGAACAACACAACCGAGTGGTTGCAAGTACACATTTGTAATCGTGTTGTCAGAAAAATTCTCTTCTTTCATGTTATGCACTTCCATGGACAGGGATTCTGACGACGAACCATGTCACAGCCCGAAGAAGCTGAAGGAGATACCGAGGGAGCCGAAAGAGGACATATTTTTTGACAACATGGATGGGGCTCGTGCGTTTGTGGAGGATTACGCGGTGGACAACCGCTTCGGTCTCAAGTGGGTCCGTAGTGAGCCTGTAAGAATCTACGTGACGTGCGCGGAAGCCAAGAACAAGGGGTGTGCCTGGCTCCTCTGGGCCTGTGTGACGAGCCTAAAGGAGGTTGAGTTTGGAAACGTGAACGTGTCCCACTATGCCGATGGACACAAGTGTGTCCCTAGTATTGGCCGCGGAAATTCCACGCGGCAGAAGGGGTATGTGGCCCGCAAAATCTCGGAGGCCCTGAAGCGTGAACCGACAGCATCTACTGCAACCCTGCGGCAAGTTCTGCATGGAAAGACCAGCGTGAATGTGTCTAACAACAGGCTGTACCATGCGAAGACACAGACCCAAGAAAACTTGATGGGCAAAAAGACCGACTTGTGGAGCCTGTTTCCCTCCTACGTCGAAGAGGTAGGTTCCGGCCTGGAGGTTTTTTATTTTCTTTACACAGTTGTTGTATCCCTTGCCATACTTCTAATCAGTCGGCCATGTCCATGTGCTTCGTACAGCTAAAACGCGTGGACCCATGTACGCGCGCTGTGGGACACAAAGACAAGAACGGGGCCTTCCTCTGGGCTTTCGTCGCTCCTAGAGCCTACATGATCGGATTTTAGCACAGTCGGCTGGTTGTGACCATGGATGGTACATTCTTGAAAAATGAACATAAGCAGGTTTTGTTGCTTTCCCAGTACTTTGATGCTAACGACCACGCAGTTCCGATGGCTTGGGCACTAGCGTCGACGGAGGATGAGAAAGGGTGGAAGTTTTTTAGTGCACAGCTAGCACTCGCGTATCCCACTGCTGCTCAAGCCGGAACTTGCCTCATCATGGACATGGAGAAGGGGTTGGAGAAAGCAGTGCAAAAGTACTTGACCGGGGCCATGCACACATTTTGCGTATGGCACATCCGGGAGAAAGTGCGCACAAGCTACGACAAAAAGACTGCCCACTGGGCATCGAAGTGTTCTCATGCCCTTAATGTCGCTCAATGGTAGAAGGCAACCACCCACCTTTGTCAAGTGAGTGCGCCGGCATATCTCTTTGGGCGGGAGGGGGAGGAAGGGGGTGTGGTGGGAGGGGTGCCTCTTGAGAAGTGGACAAGCCTCCAGTGCCCTTTGGACAAAGGAGGCCACACCACCTCCAACGCGTCGAAGAGCTAGAACGTTCGAATCACAGTACACAGGAAGCTCTATCCCTACTACTGCTTTGTGAGCATCTACCTCTTTGTGTAGCATCTGTTCTGTGTCTGTCGTGCCCTAGCAGCAGGTGTGAAAACCGCGTTGGCACCTGCACAAGCCGACCGACTCCTCCATTGCCTTGTAGTGGCACTTGAGTACATCGTGACGGAGGAGGGCCCCAACAGAGCAACGGTGGATGGACCAACAAACCATCCGCGACAGGTGGACTTGGTCCCGAAGTCATGCAATTGTGGCAGGTGGAAGGAGTTCGGCCTGCCTTGTCAGCATGCGTGTGCTTTTTTGCTGACCAAGTGCATCAACACAGAGAACCTGGCTGACCCGGGTCTCACCCGCATGGCGTTTTGTCCGACATACAACAATACCGTCCCCTTACCAGTGGTGAAGAACAAACAGCCAGTCGAACCCTCGTGGCTGCAACTGGGACCTCGATGTGGGAAGGGCCGCCCATGCAGCGCACGGAAAGACCGAGAGACGTGGCAGAAGACGAACTTCATTTGCCCACGCTGTGGGCAAAAGGGGCATACCAAGACCCAGTGCAAAAACCCGCCTGCACCGAGCCCTGCTTAGGCTACAGCACAGTATGATGGAGCTTTGGCTGCAGCTGTAGCCCAGGTTGCAGCCGCCCTGGAGGCATGTGCTAATGCCTCCATGAGTGTGGATCTATCACTCGCAGAGTATGCTAGTGGTGACATGGAGTACGACCCCGAGGCTCCGCCTCGGGATGACCCAGATGATGAGGATTATGGTTTTGAAAGTGATGACACTGGTGCATACTCCCCTCCTGTTGGTGAGGATGGTGAGACAGTAATGCAGGATGAGCACACCCGTGAATTGGATGAGGAAGAGAGGGAGTGGCAAGAGACGTAAGAAGAAGAGCCAAAGGAGGCTGAGTGAGGTGATTCTGTGCATACATTCTGTTATTCATATTCATATTCATACTCTTATTGCATTGCCTATTTTTCCATTTCCATGGTCAAGTAATGGATGGGTTTTGTTTGTTTTGTGCAGGATGCTATGCTGGAATCTGGAGATTTAGCAGACCATTTGTGTCAGCGGCTCAGACTTGAGAAGAAAAGGGGGTTTTTGGGCTCGGCAGCGGGTTAGGGTTAGGCTGAATGGGACTAGTGCATCACAGGGGAGGGGCGGCAACGGTGTATTCATTTCAAGAAGCAAACATGGCCATGAAGATTCAGATAGTAAGACGGACATATTCTACGACGCTGAGCATTGTCAGCCATGGGAGCACATGTGTCCTGTGTGTGACATTGCCCATTTCCTACACGGGTAGGAAATGGACAATGTTCAAGGATATCGCGTATCCCACCTTCACTGTCTGTACTCAAAAGTCATCCATGGTTGCTTCATCGATATTTTCCAAAGCCCATCCTCTTTCAACTCACTGTTGTGTCATTGAATGTTGTTGCTGAATTCCGTGCACACACTAAAGGTACATTGCTCATTTGAATATTGTGAGAATGTAGAACAGACATCCAATGGGCAAGTCATTCTCTGAACATGTCTTGAACACAACCTAACTTATGATAAAAAGAAGTATCATTACAGCCTTATGCATGTCTCACATCTCACCACCCTAGTCCCTTAGCCAACTGAAAACATGAACTTCAAATACTTCCACAATGTTTCTCTTTGGTGCATATAACCCTGTGAAAAGTGTGGTCTATCCTAGGCTGCTCAATATGCGTGTGCACCAAGGATGTTGAGCACGTCATGTAACAGACGTAAGTAATGTTGGAGGACATGCCCTAAAAATATCCTATGAGGACGGATACATTGGTCAGGAATTTGTCCATGAAATTCACTATATGTAGGGCATGCAGTTCATGTTGTGACAAAAGTTAACGACAATAGGTTGGGTATGATATTCATTTAATGTGCATGAAAAATGAACTAAAATGCTGGGAAAATAGTAATGAATAACGCCGAGCACCAGGTAGTGATGGCTATCTCCATGAAGCGCATAGCCATACGTCATACATTGTCACAACCGCGAACAGGGAATTGGCCACACCGACACCCATGGCTCCCAATTCGGTGAGCAATACAACGGTCGAGCACTGGGTGCCCGCATGCCCAACTGCCAAGACATGGTGTATGGGTTGGCGGGTGTTTTCAGGTTGATGATGTCCCATGCGCGCTTTATGTTTACCCACTCGGCCACCGCAGTTCCGTGATCCATGGGAGGGGGGGGGATGTCACAGTTCCCCATGGACCGTGCACTGGCTCTGGACGACCAGCCCAGTATTGCAACGGTGGCAGAGGCCGCGTATCTCGAACATGGGACATCCCAAAAGAGGGTTTGGTCAATGTACTCATGAGTACACGAGGGAGGAGGAATTCGATTGCGATCAAAATCGTTGTACGTGCGGAGCATACATACTGGTTTGACAGCGCAAACGAAACGACTATGCTATGTACCGCTTCGCATATTTGAATAGCATCACTCGTCATGTGCGGCCGACCGCATACCCAATCAGGGAGGTGCAGGTGTCTAGGGTACCATGCCGAGCCACGGCGCAGAGCGAGGCATTTAGGTTCGGCAGAAGGTGTCTAGGGTAAGGTTTCGTTCCGATGGTCGGGTTGCGTCGCAACATAAACCTTGGGTACATTAGGCATATTTTCCGTGATTTTGGACGGTTCAACGTCGAATGCCAATCGAGGGGTACATGGGGCTTATTCTTCTAGGGCAGGGGCGAATGAGGCTTGCCGTGGAGGGGCGGATGAGGCTTATTGTTCTGGCGGAGGGGCAGATGGGGCTTATTGTTCTGGCGGAGGGGCGGATGGGGCTTATCGTTTTGATAGAGGGACGGATGGGGCTTATTTTTCTGACGAAGGGGTATATGAGGGTCAAGGGTGAAAAAACAGGGGGTAATAGGCACTTTCACCGTATATACAATAGCAACAACGAGAATAAGGCATACATGGGGTTTTGGGCTCTTGAGTTGGTGACATGTATGATGCTGGAGTGCAAGAGGAATTTCGAGCAGTTCCGCCAAGAAGCCGAAGGGTTTCAAGAATATTGAGGCGTGTCTCCATACAACTCTAGCATTTTCAAGAAGTGGAGCGAACTGAGAAGATGCAAGGAAGCTTCCTAACAACACTCCCGTTGACCAGGCGTTAGTGCCTGATCAGACGGTGACGACAGTCACAAGTCGTGCACGCAACGGCAAGAGTTTGGCTAGGGGACACAAGGCAAAGTGTCTGAATGCTTCAATAGCATTTGCATAGAGATAAGACAAATGACAGGTCCATGGCATAAATACCTGCCGCGGCGCACATCGGTTGTTGCATGCGGCGGTCCAAGAGCTGTCCTANTGAGAAGATGCAAGGAAGCTTCCTAACAACACTCCCGTTGACCAGGCGTTAGTGCCTGATCAGACGGTGACGACAGTCACAAGTCGTGCACGCAACGGCAAGAGTTTGGCTAGGGGACACAAGGCAAAGTGTCTGAATGCTTCAATAGCATTTGCATAGAGATAAGACAAATGACAGGTCCATGGCATAAATACCTGCCGCGGCGCACATCGGTTGTTGCATGCGGCGGTCCAAGAGCTGTCCTAAACCGGCCCAAAACCACTGTTTTGGCCATAACTCTGCACACACATGTCAGAATGCTACGCCGTCTGAACCTAGATGTGCAGGATCCCAAGACGGACGCCACGACTGGTCACATGCATGCATCCATCATCAAACGGTGGACACACAATGCAAAAACATGCAAATTGGGCTCATGGCCAGTCCGCCGAAAAGACTCCTGCAAGCTGCAGAAAAACAACAGGGAGTCCCGGCAGTGTCCGGGGCTCTGGAACGGTAGTCGGCCAGCTCCAACCTGGTAGTCCACCGCCATTCGTCGCACCGGTGTCACCAAGGCCCGCCTCAGGGATCTGCACGAGTATGGACACGGCCGAGTGGTCACAGTAGACTGTACAAGAACGTCACAAATCAAAACACTCCCCCATGACCCAATGGTACGCATGTCCATACACATGCAGCACTCGGACAAGTACAATAGTGAGTGTAAAACAGATGGGACACGGACACACATCCCACACTCAACCACCCTCAGGCATGGGGCGAAGCCCAACAGAACGAATGGCCACCAGGAACTTTCCATGAGCAAAAGCCTTTGTCAAGAAATCAGCACGCTTCATGTCAGTGCCAACCCACATGACGGAGATCACGTGTCACTCCAGCAGATCACCCTCAAAGTGATGCTCAACCGCAATGTGCTTCATGTGAGCATGGAAGACACCGGAGTTCTCCGCAATTGCGAGAGCACTCTGGTTATCGCAACGAAGCACAATGGCAGGTACTGACTGACCAAGCTCAAGAAACAGGCGCTGCAGCCATACCGCCTCAGCAGCCCCTGTGCCCAAAGCAACATACTCTGCCTCCAACGAGCTACGTGCGATGCAGCCCTGCTTCCCGCTACGCCAAGACAGAGCGGTAGCACCGAGCAGGAACACGTAGCCAGTACGGCTGCGTCCATCTGGGCTCTAGGCCCAGTCGCTGTCAGTGTAGCCGTCAAGGACCATCGAACACTGCTGATGAAAGCAGAGTCCGAGGTACGGCGTAGAGACCACGTACCCCACCACTCGCACAGCCGCATGAAGGGCTCTGGCAAGTGGAGCATGCGAGAACTGAGCGAGGAGGTTGACAACGAAAGCGATGTCAGGACGTGTGGTACTGGCCAGGTACATCAGAGATCCGATGAGACGGAGGTACAAGGTCACGTCCACTGTCTCTCCCAGCTGTGTGGGATCATCCAGCTTCAGGGCATCCTGCCCATCAGGTGTAAGAGGTGTGGAAGCGGTGGGCACTGCACCAAGGAGATCGCTGAAACGCTCCCCCACGACTCGTGCGTATCAGGCCTGATGCAACAACAGTGTCTGACGCCTGCGATCTCGCACGATCTCCATACCAAGAAACACCGATGCAGGACCGAGGTCCTTCATCTTGTAGGCAATCTAAAGGACAGCCTTGGCCTCCTTCATGGCCTCCAGGGACGGAGACGCAATCAGAAGGTCATAGACATAGACCAGGATGGAGGTGAACCGCTCGGGTGTCGGTAGGATGAAGAGAGAGGGATTTGCCTTGCTCTGTACATATCCCGCACGAGTCAAAGTGCCGGTGATCTCCCGGTTCCAACACCGCGGAGACTGCTTGAGACCATACAAGGACTTGCACAAGCGCCAGACCTTGTCACCGTCCTCAAAGCCTGGTGGCTGAGCCACGTAAATCTCCTCATCCAGAGAGCCATGGAGGAACGCATTGTTCACGTCCATCTGGTGCAGTTCCCAGTCATGCTGAGCCACTACACCGAACAGAGCTCGAGCTGAGGTCATGCGGCCGA
>SZWC01004625.1:155350-170116 GCA_023375785.1 Penium margaritaceum
GCATTGTTCACGTCCATCTGGTGTAGTTCCCAGTCATGCTGAGCCACTACACCGAACAGAGCTCGAGCTGAGGTCATGCGGCTGACAGGGGCAAAAGTGTCAGTGTAATCGATGCCCTCAATCTGAGAGTACCCCTTGACGACCAAGCGGGCCTTGTAGCGTTCCAGTGAGCCATCCGGTTTCACTTTCTTGCGAAAGACCCACTTGACCTGAATAGCCTTCCTCCCAGGTGCAAGGTCGACAAGCTCGTAGACTCTATGCTCTCGGATAGCGTAAAGCTCATCCTCACAGGCAGCGCGCCAAGCGTCAGCATCCTGTGATGAGAGAGCTTCCCTCAGGGTACCCGGGTCGGACGCCATAGAGGGAGAGCTCTGCGTGACAAGGGCACACGCCTCGAACCTAGGTCTGATGACCACAAGATCAGCTGCTGCATCACAAGCGATATGGAACTCACGAGTGACGAGATCGTGCCCTACGGGGCACGCTGGATGTACCTCTGTGAGCTCAGTGCGGACACTCAGGCCTAAGGCCTTTATGCCGGGGTCACCACTCGCGATGCTGCGAGGGGGCGCCTGGCTGCGGGGCCCGACGCTCGCTTAGCTCTGGAATCCAGTGGTCGAAGACGGCCATCGGGCTCACGGGAGTAACCTGAGCTCGAGGGGCGCACCTCAGGCTCAGGGACAGGCACGACCACAGCTGGTGGGGGCTGAGGCAAGGTAGGTGGGTATGCCATGCGAGGAGATGCGTGTGTGGGGGACACGGGGCTGGGTGTGACAGCAGGAGCAGGCGAGACTGGACCTGACACAGTGGCAGGAGTGCCAGCAGACGTAGGTATGGGAGTAGGCGAGACTGGAACAGACACAAAAACAGGAGTGCCAGCAGACGCAGGTACTCGCGCAGAAGTAGGCGCAGGAACAGAAGCAAGGGCACCAGTGGGGTGTGAAACATGCTGTACGGGCGAGATCTCTGGACCGACGGCGATGATCGCCGGGTCATCAACGGCCGGAGACCGAGAGATGAAGGGGGCTCGAACAGACACATCAGCCTGGTGAGAGGTGCTCGCTGGCGTAGAAGTCTCTTGCATCCACCGAGAACCCTCATAGGTAGGAACATGTGTGGCGGAGAGTGCCGTGATCGAAGTTAGGTCACGGTAGGTGAGAGACTCGAAAAAGAGCGCGTCGCGTGACTCAATGACGCGACGATGAGTAGGGTCCCAGAAGCGCCAAGCCTTCGACCACGGGGAAATGCCTACGAAGGCACACAAGCGGCCTTGAGGTGAGACCTTGGACCCCTGCTGGTCCTCGGTGTACCACACAGAGGCCAGGGATCCCCAGACGCGAGCGAGACGAAGGTCAGCACGGTGTCCAAACCAGAGCTCATACGGTGTAATATGGTCCGGAAGCGGACTGTGCGGGAGGCGGTTCCAGACCCAAGTCATGTAGGCGAAACCCTCAAAGACAAAGGACTCAGGGAGACCGCACTCAGACCGCATAGCGCAAACCGCATCCTCCATGGTGCGGTTCCTGCGCTTGGAAACACCGTTCGGCTGAGGGGTAACAGGAGCGGAGACCTGGTGAAAAATACCGTGCTCAGCAAAGAATCCGTCCATCTCGCCAAGGAACTCACCACCGCGATCCGAGCGGAAAGTTTGTAGCGTGTGACGTGACTGACGCTCAGCCATCACTAGCCAGAGTCAAACCGCAAGGGCGGCGTCGCTCTTCTGACGCAGGTTGTAGATCCACCGCATCCGGGTAAAGTCATCAGTCAGAGTCATAACATACCGGCCCCGATCAGATAGGGACTCGACCGGAAGAGGACCGAGAATGTCTGAGTGAACTAACTCGAGAGGCCGAAGTGCTCGGGAACGAGAGTCAAGTTAGGTGCATCGGAGCATCTTCCCCTGAGCGCAAAAAAGACAGTCGGTCTTGGGTGGCTTCTCGAAAGAAGCCGCGTCAAGACCGAGAGATGGTTGTCTCCGAATGAGCTTCGACACAGTATCGGAGCCCACGTGACACAGACAAGGATGAAGCAACCGCTGGTGTTCCAGAGACAGAACAACGGTGACAAAGACCCGACTGGAGGAGGAAGGAGAGCAAGGGGAGGCGGTCCGAGAGACGCGATACAGATAATCTACGACTGAGGCACAAAGGACAACGCTGCGAGTGTCAATAGCAGTCACAGTCGTTAAGTCTGCGTTATGCTCCACAGAGAGACCCATCAGTGTGCAGGCACGCACAGAAAGCAGGCTGAGCTCAAGATCAGGCACAAACAACACATTGGAAAGGTCCAGGGGGCCAGACGGACCGTTGAAACATACAACCCCAACACCATGGACTGGCAAGGACTGACCAGAGCCTGTACGGACGGAACGGACAGACGTGACAGGGCTGAGAACAACAAAATCACTACGACGACACGTCATGTGATGAGTGGCACCAGAATCGATGATCCAAGTGCCACCGGAGTCACGATTGGTGGACGTCACTGTACAACGGGCAGTGGAACACTCGACATTAGAGGGACGCTGAGCCGTCATTGGGGAGGAACGACGCAGGGCACAAAGATGAGACTCATGAACCCAATCGGTGCAGTCAGGCCCATCATCATCACATGCTGACTGTGCTCCCCCACACGCATCATCACGAGCCACAGGAACGGAAGGACAGACAGTCTGTGGACCACCCGACGATGACAACACACTCGTACCTCCCTAAAAGTGGAGCGCCAGAAGGTGTCGGAGCTCATCGATGGTGCAGTCGCATGGGTTCGGATCGCTGCTACTTGCCGGTGAGGAGGCGGGAACAGCTGCAGTCGTGGCCGCCATGCATCCGGAGGATGGCGAGGATGACGTGCTGGATGTGGAACGGAGGGCGTGTGCAGCCTGGAGCCCACGAGTAATCTGCGCCCAGTCGAGCGGCTACTGGCACTCGGTGTACCGATGGGCGCCTCCAGAGTTTTAGTAGTGAACAGAACGTCCACTGCTACCACTGGATGACGACTGCTGTTGTGACTGCTGCTGACCTGATCCATGCTTCCCCTTCTTTTTATTCCCCTGAGCTGCTGCTACAACACCCTGTGTGTGAGTGGGTGTGGGCGGAGCCGAAGAGGAGGAGGAAGATGAGGACGTGATGGAGGATGAAGAAGGAGACTGCAGGAGGGAAGATGGTGGGGATGCGACGACTGCTGCAGCACGAGAAGTCTCCTGATGGGCCACGGCTGCCTCACGGGCTGAAGTCACCTGGAGGAAGAGCTGATGCGCCCAGGGGAGAAGCTGCAGAGTGGCTGAAAAGGGCTCGAGGACAGTGTTGCTGTACCGTGTGAAGACGTCAGTGTACTCAAGGCAAACTTCGAGCATCATCGTACGGAGCACCCACAACTGTGTGCTTCCTGAGGTCCCAAGGCGCGTGTAGATGCGCATGGAGCGTCGCCAGTAATCTGCTGCAGGCTCTGCAGGCCCCTGACGGAGAGAGTGGAAGGCACGAATGTGTGCTGCACGAGTGGCGTGCGTCTCTGCGGCCAGCAAGGATAAGGCTAGATCCCAACCTCCGCGTGGATCGGCACCGGTGCCTGTGCAGACCTCGCCAAGGGAGGGGCGGAAATCGACGACGGTCTCGTGTGGCATGGCATAGAGGAGTTCGCGCATCGCCCTGGCTGTTGTCAGCACCTGTGCTGGGTCTATAGGCTGATACGGGCTGTGGTAGTAGGGCCACACTCCCTCTGAAGTAGCCCAAACCTGAAAGAGGATCTCCCAGCGGTCGAAGCCGTCCTCACTAATGTACCGTGGAGGTGGTATCTCAAAGTCCTTGGGTTGCCGCTCCGTGGGGAGAACAACCGCAGACCGAGGAGGACGAGGGACGAGGAAGACTCTTGGAACGGGATAGTCACCGGGATATTCGGGTGACGATCGTATCGGAGGAAACTGAGGAGATCTGGTGCCCGTTTGTAGCTGACGAAGGCGCTCCTGAAGAACTCGAATCTCATGATCCGGGGAGTCGCCTATCATGCCTCGCATGAATGGATCATCATCCAGGAGGTCAGGAGGTGGTGGGTCAGGTCTAGCTCCTGTCGCGGGTGCCTGAGCCGACTGCTGTGTAGAGACCGCGACGCCGGCAGCTCCCTCGGAAACCTGCCGTGGGACCGTGGACTGGGCACGCAGACACTCAGTCCGCGTGCGGATGGCATCAGTCTGCTCCCGCTATAGGCGACACATCTCATCCTGTTGGCTCCGCATGTCCTCAATGGCCTGCGAGCGTGGGCTCAGGACCCCAGAAGAAGAGGAGGAGGGATCACCTGTCCCCTTCCCCTTGTTGTCAGACGAGTTCATGTCGCCTCTCAGTATGGGTCGACAGGTCAGGTTTGTCGGATTGCAAAAGAGTCAGCGTTTCTCGAGGAGTTGAGACGCTGGCAGTTTTTGACTATCCGGCCAGAAATTTGGCTGGTGCTGATGTCAGCAGATGGTTNGTCCTCAATGGCCTGCGAGCGTGGGCTCAGGACCCCAGAAGAAGAGGAGGAGGGATCACCTGTCCCCTTCCCCTTGTTGTCAGACGAGTTCATGTCGCCTCTCAGTATGGGTCGACAGGTCAGGTTTGTCGGATTGCAAAAGAGTCAGCGTTTCTCGAGGAGTTGAGACGCTGGCAGTTTTTGACTATCCGGCCAGAAATTTGGCTGGTGCTGATGTCAGCAGATGGTTGCTGACGTCAGCACCACCTGATGACGTCAGCAAGCAAAAGTGCTGACGTCAGCTCAACTCCCCTTTCCTTTTTTTCCTCTCGCGGTTCAGCGCGAGCGTGCATTCGCTCCGCGACGGGTGCGCGGAAGCTGTGCGGTGGCTGCGCAGCAGCTTCCGCTCAGCTGCTATTGCAGCTGTGCTGTCAGCAGCAGCTGCGTGGCTGCGTGCGCAGCAGTGGCAGCCGCGGCTGCGCAATGCCACTGCTGCTACTGCGCGCAGCGGCTGCTGCTCCTTGTCGCCGCCGCGCGCTGATGCTACTGCCGCGATTGCGCTGCTGTTGCTGCAGCTGCTACTGCTCTGCTGATGCCGCCGCGGCTGCCGCTGCTAGTGCTACGCTGCTGTTGCCGCCGCTGCTGCTGCTCTGCTGCTGCCGCCGCTGCTGCCGTTGCGCTGCTGTTGCGGCGGCCGCCGCTGCGGCTACGGACGGCGGCTGAACTCGCTACAGCCGCCATGCGCTGTTGTAGCTGCTGCTACGAAGCTGCTGCTGCCGCTGCTCCTGCTGCTGCTCCGCTGTTATGCTACTGCTGGCACGGTGGCAACGCCGCTGCTACGGTCTCACGTGATGGGTGTGGGCTGCGTCGACAGGCCCCAGTGGATCTGCTGCAGCGGTGACTCTCACTACTGCTGCTCTGCTGCGTCTCTGCTGCCGAGCTAAGTGAGAACTGTCTCACTGCTCTGATACCATGAGAAGATGCAAGGAAGCTTCCTAGCAACACTGCCGTTGACCAGGCGTCAGTGCCTGATCAGACGGTGACGACAGTCATAAGTCGTGCACGGAACGACAAGAGTTTGGCTACGGGACACAAGGCAAAGTGTCTGAATGCTTCAATAGCGTTTGCAGAGGGAAATGAAAAATGACAGGTCCATGGCATAAATACCTGCCGCGGCGGCGCACAGCGGGTGTCGCACGCGGCGGTCCAAGAGCTGTCCTAAACCGGCCCAAAACCACTGTTTCGGCCATAACTCTGCGCACACGTCGGAATGCTACGCCGTCTGATCCTAGACGTGCAGGATCAGGGATCCCAAAATCGCCAATCGCTCAGATCGCTACTTATTGAAAATCGCCGAAAAAATCCCCATTCGTGCAGATAGAAAGTAGTGATTAAATCGCTCCCCACTTAAAATTTTTAACTTAAAATCCCCCCCACCCCAAATCTCCAAAATGTCCCAAGATGACCCCCTCCACTAGATGTCTTTTAAGCTTTTTACCCATGAGTCCTTACAACCTAGCCCTCCCCACTCCCTTCAATTCCAACATCCTTGCTTTCTTCACTCTTCTCAAATGGACCTCCCTATGAAAATTGTCAAATTTGGGCTTTTTCAAAAAAATAAATTTTTGAAATTTTAAAATTTTTATTGAAAAAATCGCCCAAAAAACGGCGATTTAGTCGCCTGAGCGATTTACTCGGCGATTTATGCCAGGAAAGTAGCGATTTTTTTATCCCTGTGCTGGATCACAAGACGGACGCTACGACTTGTCACATGCATGCATCCATCATCAGACGGTGGACACGCAATGCAAAAACATGCAAATCGGGCTCATGGCCAGTCCGCCGAAAAGACTTCTGCAAGCTGCAGAAAAGCAACAGGGAGTCTCGGTTGTGTCCAGGGCTCTGGAACGGTAGTCGGCCAGCTCCAAGCTCGTAGTCCGTCGCCAGTCGTCGCATCGGTGTCACCAGGGCCCGCCTCAAGGATCTGCACGAGTATGGACACGGCCGAGTGGTCACAGTAGACTATACAAGAACGTCACAAATCACAACACGAACAACATAAAAATATCCAAAATGTTTGTGATAGATTTGTGGTTTTTTGGAGAATTTTTGATCCTTTTAGAACTTTTTGTGAAGGAAACTAAAGGTCAGACCAGGTCTAAAAATCCCCTGGTATGATCGGCTTTATAATCCGAGTGTTGAGGCATACTAGACAATGTATGGAAGGAAAAAAACTCACACGCATGGAATTTTTGGACTATTTTACGTCAAGGACGTAATATGCTTGATTTGAGCATTTTAGACCTTAAGACCGCCCCAACAAGGTTCCCTATTTTACATAGATGTTCTTCGAGCAAACGTTTCATTGCATTTATCATATAATAAATAAATGTGAAATCCCAAAAGTTTCATATAATTTCTTTTTTTGTTGAACCTTCACCTATAAACCACCTAACCCGTTTCGACCAGCTTAGCAGTGAGGTGCACACGAAAACATACTTATTGAAACAGGGACCGAGCGACTAAATACCCACCATGTCCAAAGTTTAAGCTAGCATGCCCGCACCTCCTAAATTAGACAGGGATGCCCAGTAAGGAATAAATTAAAGCTACGATATCCACAGGTCGAAAAAAAGAAACGACGTATCCACAAAAAAACTATGTCGTCGCTGCATGGAATGTAGCGCCGGAGTGCTGACGCCATCATACTCCTCGAAAAATGAAAAACACGTCTTTTGAGGTTTTTTTCATTGTTCGACGATGGGGTTTGCGTGCGGGCATCTGCTGGGCCCTGCAAGCACAGGGCCCCGCAGATGCGCGCACAAAAAATAAAACCGTCAACCCCGAATGTAAAAAGGGGTTGGGTTTGAAAGTATTTTCCGCAAACCAGGGGTGGTTTGTGTGCCATTAAAAAAGAGTCCAAATTTTGAAATGGGTTTTTTCGCTTGATCGCGATGGAGCGATGCCCCTTTTGTTTTTGTTCTTTTTTTTTCGACGCGCAAATCCCTTCTTATGATGTAGGGTTTTATGTTTTGCGCGGGCTCCGCCTGCTCAAAACATAAAAATCCTAAACCATAATAGGGGGTTTGGGTGTAAAAAAAACAAAAGGGTCATTCCTCCACCACGATCTCGCAAGGGAGTCACGGCCGTGATGGAGCGACGGTCACATGACCCTCGTTGCCATACTCGATCAGCGTAACATGTGGCTGATTGAGCATGGCGAGCGAGGGCCGGATAGCTTGTTCCTTATTTTAAATATGTGAGTATGCCATGCGATCATTCGGACTCGCGGGTATACCAGCTTCATAGTTCGCGTGGTCTTGGCACCTGAGCTATTTCACCCTTAAAACAGACTGTTATCTTTCACGTCTCACAGCAAGTGAATGGATCCACTCATGAATGGTGTCCTTTCAGGATGTAAGTTTTCGAATGAGACGAAAAGCATGTTGAGTTTGGCACAGCCGCGCACATCAACAGTTTCTCCACAAGGAAAAATACACAATGTTGCCGTATGGATTCCGGATGCATGTCGAAAAAGCCAAAGCTTTGAAACGGCGTCACCGGCCTGAATGGACGGCAAAGCGGCACAAGGTCGGCACAATTGCTACGTTCCAAATGGGACTACTTGTGATTTAACGAAGAAGACAAAGAGAAAAACGCGTACAAGCCGTCCTGTTGTCATTTTGATGGTGGCGTGATCGAACTGCGTGTGTTCGTTTGTCACAGTGGTTCCGAATTGTCGTTCGTTGGGTGCCCCTGGGAGTCGTTGGGATGCGTTGTCGGTTGGATTTCAACTGGATAGTTGACTTTCTGAAGAGTGTCGGCGAAATTCACACGTGTATGCACTCAATTTTTAGTCTCCGGCATCCTTTTGCCAGTTTTTTTCTAGTTTATCGTTGGCAAGTGCAACGATTGTTGGGACGTCGATGGCATGCCCAAAGTGTGGCACGATAAGCGTATTTCCGAACTGTAAACCCTTCACTTGCTTTAGCCGCGTTCATCGGGTCGGTAGCAGACATGTCATTGCGGATCGGTTTGTGCCATGTCTATACCCATCGTAAGCATCCGACTGTTGACCTCTCGATGAACGCCCAATGAACGCTAACGATTGCTCAACCATCGATCCGCGATCGCTGGGCGTTCGTTAGCTATAGTCGGGTTATCCTCGCAGTCCGATTTCGCTCTCGACCAATGCCCTCGCTCGTAAGCGACGTTCGCACACGGACCTCAACGTGTCGCCGATGGAGGGCATGGAGGACGTCGACATCTCCAAACCTTAGATTCGGCGTCCGCTAATCTATTCCAACCGCGAATGCATGGGCACTTTTTCAAAACGGAGCATAATTTGAGCAAATTGAAAAAACACCAGACACAAATCAACAAACAAGGGTCGGAAGGTGTGCATTACTTTCTGGTTTCGTTGGAATCCGTCGTTGATGACGCATTCCAACGACTCCCAGGCGCACCCGTTTGAGACCTTTCGGACGTGATTCTCCATACTTGCATAGCCCGCTAGAAATGAAGATCCTCTCTGAATGTACTTAAAAAATAAAGATTCAGGAGTGTCCGTCCGATAACCAACCTTTAAAGTTGAGGCCGGTAATTTAAAGTTGAGGCCGGTAATTTAAAGTTGAGGCCGGAGAATAAAAATTGAGTGCATACACGTGTGAATTTCGCCCTTCAAATTGAGTGCATACACGTGTGAATTTTGGCCTCACCGACCTTTGAAGGTTGGTTAAAGGTTGGTTATCGGACGGCCACTCCTTTAAAGTTTGAACAAATAAGAATTGATCGAAGCGATTCGTGGAGAACATCATGGCGAAACATGGATAGGATGCAAATGAGAAGAGCGCGAGATCAGATGAAAACATGCTGCATGCTAGAACCTGACTTAAAAACATTCCACAAAAGTCTCTACATCTTCGAATGCGATGTTCCCACGTTGGGAGAACCGAAGTGATTAGCCGATCCTGAGAACTAAGGGCAACAACTAAGGACAATCGTAGTAAAATAGGTAGAAAAGGGGTTAGAATAAAAGATAAAATCAAAATCAAAATACAAATATGGAAAAACGGCGACACGATGGTGACCCAATTCATACAGCCCACTGGCATCTCGAAGACTCCTGAACTCGGAAGGCGCATCTTGCGCGACTCGACAACACTAACGAAAGATGTTATCAAACTTTTGTACGACACATGGTTGAATATTCAGCGGAAACAAACCATGTCCACATGAAAGTCAAAGGGAGAATATACGTAACGTGAACTTACGATTTTATTTTCAGTTGACAAAGCAAATTAGACGAATCCTTTGGAACCCGAATCCACACTCCAACAATCCCAGAACCTCCTGGTTCCAGTGATACCCAATGACTTTTTACGTATTTTGTTTCGAGGTTGGAGGTTTCCGTCACCCACATAAAGCACACCCATCACCAATCCTTAAAGATGGTGTGAGAATTAAGGAATTATTGTGACATAATGTGGCCACCATGTCCTAATCCGGAATATATTCCGTGCATCAGGATAGTCAAGTCTCTTGACGTGATTTAAATCACCAAAATAGAATAGACATTAGAGCATGAAATGAACTCTGAGGATTTCAATACGGATATGCATTCACTTCAACTAAGTGGAAAACGCATACTAAAGTATCCCCCAAGAATCAAGGATTCATATTTTCTCTCAATCATTGTGAAAATTTTATTAATAAAATTTTTATTCAAAATTAACAACATAAATCTTCGCATGTTCCTGACACGATACTAATAACCATAATTTTCTTCTACAAGAGGGGACCTTCCTCATTTGCATAATTTTCATTTGAGCAATAATCTTACAAAAAAACAATGAAAAAACCATTGAGATATGATGAATATGTCGCCTTGTCATTGAAACCAAATAAAACAATTTCCAAATTGTCAAACCAAAAAATTATTAAGAAAATAAAAAAGATAAAACTTAATAAATAACATGAATACAAATTTGGAAATTTATTTTGGATCGAATATTAATGCTTGATTCTTGATTTGGATTCCATTAATGATAAAAATACAAATTAATTAAAAAATTGATTCGAATGATGACAAAATTATTTAAAAAGGTCAGAAAATAATTTATAAAGATAAATATGTAAGAATAAGAAATTAATAACCATTTCGAAACTTCAAATCATAAACATAAGGAAAATAAAGGAACTAATTGTACAATTATGAAAACATTTGTAGATAAATCTTTCTCTTAACCTTAGCAAATAATTTGGATAAATATCTAAAAAATTATAGATTTTCAAGGGAATAAAATAGCACATGATATGCCTTAATGTTTTATCATTTTTTGATGAATATTTTTGAGCCTTATTTCTAAAATACTTGTAGTACAGAAAAAATAAATAATGAATGGAAGAAGAATGGAAATAATTTCAACCAATTAAATTCATTTTACATATAATAGAACTATTTTACACTTAGAACTTCATTCAATGCTTACACATGTTGATTGTATAAGGAAATTGTTATGTGAAATTGATTATTTATGAAGGTGAAATCCACGTATGTGAGATATATAACTAGATTTTCAGTATAGATAGCACATATATGCCTCGAGGTGGATCATATTTTCTAATTACTACTAAAGAAATTTGTAGGGATTTGTATATGCCTTTCTAAATAATGTAAGAAATTGGGTAGGTAATGCGTGGTGATGTAAGGATGCAATCCTTAATAAGGAGCTTGATTTTTTGATGGTGTTATACTACTTTTTGTTATGAGGTAAAAAAATTCGTAAATTCATAGATTTAATATTTTTTCGGTGCCTACTTGTTTAGTGGCAGAAGGCTCAACATTGGTATTTTCTACATTCATCTCTCTTTTGAATTTGTTGAGATGGGAAACCATTTGAAAATGGCCATTTATGAATTTCCGGATTGGTTGTGGATAAATGGTGATGAATATCATAATAATTAAAATGAAATGGGATGTATTTATCCATATGATACAAAACAATTAGATGCTCATAGGAATAATATAATCACCTTGATAGAAATATTTCACTAAAAGTGATGTCCATAATGAGGAGAGAACATGGTATGTACTCCTTCATTCATGATATACAAGCTTTAATTATTACGATATCCATGTTGATGCGAATGATTGCTTGAATAATCATGTTCTTATCCATAAACAGAGGCTTGGTGAATGAGTTATGACTTTGAATTGATTTAGATTCTATGAATAAAAAATTTGCAAAAATTTAATACGCTTCAGGAAATGAGAAGAAAGGGAATGAACTACACCGGTCTGATTTGTGTGTAAAAATTTAGTCTTACATCCGTTCATTTGGAATGTAAGAAATGGAACTTATTTTTTCAAGGAGATGGTTGTACAGGTTCTATCATAAAATTTAGAGTTATTATTTTTAAGTGGTTCATTAAGTTTAATAGTGTGAAATTGTCATCGCATGACCAAGTTCGGAACTTAGGATCTCTAATAAAAATTAATATGATTTATTTGTAATATATATTGTTTTAATTTTTTTTCTAGATCTATTAATTCATATGAATTTAGTGTTTTCAAAGTTCTTTTCTACATCAATTGGAGTTTTTTAGACGATTTTATTGAAGTTTTGTCTTTCCTTTTTTTATACCTTGTACATTACTTCATCCATATGGCTTATAATATCCTCCCATTTGTTTATTTTAGCAATGAAATAATTATTATTTGAATTGAAGATAAAATTACCTCATGAAATCTCTAAAGGCCTAGTTGACCTTTTTATGGGTTCCCACTTGCATGAACCATGACACTAATTGAGTCCATTTAACATCTTGAAATAATTTTTATTATTTTATGGTCAAAAATTTTACATTATTTTCTACGGTTTTATGGGGTCTCGTGCTTCTTTTTTTGTCTTAGTGTATGCTTTATGAGGTGAGGTTGGTAATAGAAGGAGTGCTTTCTTTGGATTGAGGGGAATGTACCAATTGATGCAAGAGAAGGATTTTCCAGAAGGTAGAATTTTAAGATGCATTTTTAGCCTGGCCTTCGCTAAAGAAGAGAAAGATGTGAGGTTCCAGGCGTTTCCAATGTGTATAAAATATGTTTAGTTCGTCTGTATAGTTGATTGTAAGTAGTGCTGTTTGTGTTTTGATGTTGAGATAAATGTCGTGTGAGAACTTCCATCTTCTTGTTGTCTTGTTTTTCGAGTTTTGCCACAGTCGTTGCCACATCCAGTTCTCTAACAACGTGCACCGCCTCTGCTGTGGATGGGACCGTCGTCCTGGTGCTTCTGCCCGCCTCCTCGGCGGACACCGGCAGATGCACACCCCGCACATCTCGCACCGCGGTTAGCTCAGCGCAGCAGGGCGGCTAGAAGCGCCGCACAACTGCACAGCAGCCACGCAGCTTTGCAGCAGCAAAGCGTGTTCGCGACTAATGCAGCGTCTTCGCAGAGAAGCCGATAACCTGCGGAAGGAGGCAAGCTATTTACGACGCGACAGCAGCAGCAGTTCGAGCATGAGCACTGCTGTATCGCATGCTATGATTCACAGCCGCAGCAATAGAATAGGCATGCATGGGAAGTAGCAGCTGGGTACTCCATGCGGCAGACGCGCACTCAATGATGCAAACCGTCTAAGTAGACAACGTACTAATGCATGATCCGACGAACACGTGGATGGGTGGAAGGGAATCGTTTGGTTCAGAAACCGTCTGGTACTCAAGCAAACGAGACGAGCGGAGCAAGCAAGCAGGACTGTGTTTCAAGGAAATTTGAAGGAGCAAGCGAACGACTGGATACCAAACGCAACAACAGCATCCTTCAAAACAGCGCTGGACATTGCACCGCAGTCGTTTTCCCATGCAGGCTGCATGATGCAGCCACAGCAAAGGGAGAGGCAAAGTTTCCCTTTCTCCTTCCCTCGACGGAAAGTCCGGAGGAAATGGAAGAGACACCATGGGCAACACCTCGCAACCATTTAGTAAGCGTTTGCCTTACTTATTCTAAAACCGCGTTAGCCGCAGCGCCCAGATCTCGATCCCATTCGTGACTCCTGCCCCCTCCCGGGTGTTAGCTGCTCCGGGCGGTCGCCGCAGTACAAATGGCCGATCGCAAACTTTCTCTCGCCAGGCAAGCAGTTCATTACGCTCAGCCGCTTTCGGCCTTTTCGAAGAACGCAATTCAGCCGCATCTACGTCCGCTGACTCACTCCAGACGCTTACGGAATCGCCATGAGTGCTTTGGGTGCACGTATCCGTTGCCTACACCGGCATTCACCGAAGATCAGCGCAGGCCACAGCTGCTCTCCGTCGTCGCCTGCAACTGCACTGCAAACTGCGCTTCACTGCACTTCTACTGCACCGCACGACCATCCAACGCAGTCAGCTGTTGTGTTCCACATCGGATCGCGTCTCATCGACATCCGCTCACTCCGTGCGTAGGGGCTGCAGGCGAGCCACCGCCGTCGCTGGCCGCTTGTGTTGCCAACGCAGTCAGCTGCCCACGACCGCCAGTGCCAGTGCCGACACGCTGATTTCCAGTGAGTAGCGACCCAGCTGCCCCCGCCGCTGACCTGAATCTCGATACGCATGAGCTTCGCTGCTAGCCAATAGGGAGCGGCTGCCCTGTTGCAAGAGAGCATGCAGGACGACACAGTGCTCCCCGGAAGCGAGGAGCAGCTGAAGCAGCAGCAGCGGCAGGAACAAGGACTCCCGGCCACGCCCGCCGGCTTGTCTCCTGCTCCAAGTCAAAAAGGCGACAGTGAGTCACCGCTGATGGGCGAGGGCCAGATGAAGCCACGTCAGACTGGTGAAGAGCGCTCTGACGGGAACTTTCTTCCATGGGAAAAATCTAAGGACGAAGAACCGGAGGAAGAAGGGGACGGCGAAGGAGAGCCAGAGCACGGAACGGAGTCCAAGCCCAGCCCTTCGAGCGTGCGACCGTCGCACCTTCGTGGAGACGATGGCTACAGGTGGCGCAAATACGGCCACAAACGGTTATCCGGCCTGCAAGTTAAACGGTGAGGAATTTATGGATTGGAAATCCTCTAGTATCTAACTGGATTGGAAACAGATAAAGGGTCTCGCTGTGAGCGCATTGCAAATGATCGCTCCTAAAAATGACTACAAAATTGCAGGCCAACTCAGAACACAAGGCCTGTCTCTGTTGACAACAAAGATGATGAACTATTGCTGGGTGCTTGTTAATGCTTTCTAAAGCACACGTTTGGCAGCCAGCCCAACGTTCAGCCACCTAGCCAGACGAGCAGACAGAAACACTAAGTAGCTCTCTCTCTCTCTCTCTCTCTCTCTCTCTCTCTCTCTCTCTC
>SZWC01004626.1:37732-67389 GCA_023375785.1 Penium margaritaceum
TCCCAAGGGCAAGGTGTGCAAGTTGGTGAAAGCGCTCTACGGGCTGAAACATGCCCCAAGGATGTGGTACAAAGAGATGGACGGTTTCATGACCGGCCTCTCCTTTGCGCATTGCCAGAATGACCCGAGCATATACGTGCGCGATGATGGGAGAGGGCTGATGCTCGTTGCGCTGTACGTGGATGATTTGATCATCTGCTTGTCTTCGGTCGAGCTGCTGGATGAGCTAAAGTCTGACCTCAGCAAAAGGTTCAAGATGAAGGACATGGGTCCTCTCAAGTACTACCTCAGGATTGCCATCCAACGCAATCAAGTAGCAGGCAGCATCAAGCTCATCCAAACCAAATACATTGGTGAGGTAGTGAAGCGCTATCACATGGACATACGTTACCACTACTCACGTGACCTGGTCATGAAGAACGTGGTGGACTTGCACCACTATGGAACAAAGAGCATGCTTGCTGACTGCATGACCAAGCCGCTGGACAGCGACTTGCACTATGCAGGCATTCATGGATTCGGCATGAGGAGTGTGGCAGAAGAAGGGTGAGCCCCAAGGCATTGATGGAGCCCAATAAGCGACAGATGAACAGAGGAGCAAGGGAGAGATTTGTTGAAATAGTATGCACCTTGCCCACTGCCTAGCTGGCTAGCTACACATACAGACAAGGCATGCACTGCTCTATGGAGAATATCCCCTTGGTCTGTTCTAAGATGGGCCAGGAATGCACTGCCCATACTGGGTATGTCCCCTGTGGCTCATCATAGGAACCATACCTTTTTGGCTTGGTTGATTAGGCACCGGAGTCTCAAAGGAGAGGTCGCGGGTTCAAACACCGCGACGGCTGCAATTTTCTTTGTGGCCAAAACTGGGACCGGAAGCTTCTAGGAAGCGTACTAGAGCTTGCCTTGAGGATGATACTTGGCGGTCTAAGGACGCGCCAAGTAGGACTGTAGGTTGAGGTTGGCTCCAGTGGAGTCACTACAAGCAGAAGCTTTAGCAAAGCTCTGCAAGTATAAAAGCCTGCACCCTGCATGCATCCATTTACAGTTGTTTCCTTTGAGACTCCTCACAGAGTGTCCAACCAAGGGTAGACACTAAAAACCAATATGCGGACTTCGTGAGGTTGCAAACCAAACAAACCTAAATTGTGGATCCGTCGTTCGAGGGTGATATGTTATCTTGGTTGCAATACCAAGAGCGGTTGGCGGCCTCCCATGTCGAGACCCATTTTCTAGACCGTTGCTATCTGGCGCATTGACAGAACCAAATTCTGTTGACCTGGGAGGTCATGAGGAGGCCTTTAAACTCCTTTAACTTTGGGCATGTTTTAATGATTGTAATCTTTTTAATGCAAGGACAATGACCTTTTCTATGTCAATGTTGTGGCATCAAATGCCATTTTTGCCAGATTTCTTTGATAACGATGATACCCTCTACAAGTGCCCGACGTAAGGCGCATGAAAATTGTGTATTCAGTGGGAGTACAAAACATACGCCATAGAAAAAACGTGGAAGTAACACGATTTGTTGTAACTTGGTAACATATCTTAAGATTCAGGCATGGAATTCATTCTCCTATGTGATCTTGATGATAAAGGGATGTGTAGCGGGAGGCCTAGTTCAGCCCTCCCTCCTCGATGAAATGAGGGGTGGTTGCGCACCGCCCCTCGCGTCAGCAAGGACTGGCCAGCGGCCAGCACTTTGCTGGCCGCCGGCCAGCTTGCTGCCGGCCGGCTGGACGGGCGGCGGCCGGCCAAGCCACCGGGCGGCCACCAGCCGGCCAGCCCCCAGCCGCTGATCGCGGCCTCAGCGTGATCGGCAGCTGAGGGGCCATGAGGCCCTCCAGGGCGAGGCCTTGTGGCCTTGTGCCCTTGCCCCCGCTCGCCCTCCTTGCAAGTGAGCGAGCAAGGATGAGGGGGGGGACGAGGGACAGGAGACCAGAGAAACTGGCACAAAAGTGCCATCGTGTCTCGCACGCGATGATTTTGCGCCAGAACGTCAAAACGTAAATCGGAGTTTATTTGGGACAAAATTTGACATAATAAAACAAAATAAGTCGTGCGAACACACGAGTTTGAGGTACAGACCCCCGGTTTGGGTCCGAAAACCAAGGGTAGGGTTTCAAACGGAAATGGGCCTCCTGAGACTCGACAAATTCGAGTCTCCCTACTCTGGGTCGTTGATGACAATTACCCCTCAGTCTTGCGAAGGGGGTTAACCCCTGACAGACTGAGACGGACACGGACTGAGAACGCCATTTTGCAAACTCTGACAACGACATCAGAGCAGGAGCTGGAGATTTGATCCGTTGCAGTGGTTCTCAGAGCCAGACGGCCCCCGCAACCAAGGGTTTGACAGAAACGGTGGCTATGACATATATGAAATGACGTTGGCAGCTTCAAGCAGCAGCAGAAACGCCAGAAGGGACTACGGCATCAACATTTTGCTTTGAAGCGTTGTGAAGTGCATTAGGAAGCTAGAGAAGAGCTCTATTTTTTTGGGCTTTTTCTCCACAATGTCTTCTCCATCCCAATGGGCTAGAGGAAAATTTTTGGGATGGGATAAGGACTATCCACCTCCAAAACCACCTAATTTTTTCCCTCTTCTCAAGGCTCCTTCCGCTCCTCTTCAACCAAAAATTGGAGCGGGGCCTTTTTCCAATACGAGAGACTCTCACAGCCTGAGAGAAAAAGAAAAAGGAGAAAAGCGCTATTTGGAGAGTTCTTGGAGGCCGCCACATTGCCGTGGAGCACAAGAAACGCACCTTCAAGGAGGGGTAAGGTGTGCCAAGAAGAGGCAAGAAGAGGCCAAGGAAGACCAAAGGACCAGAAGACAACAAGAGAAGAAGAAAAGTAGTCTTTTACTTCTTGACCTTGTACTTGCGTGTTTATTCATGTTTCTTTGCTTTCCTAGTACCGTGAGTCACGGCTTATGGTTTTGCCTACAAACCCATGACCTTGTGCCGACGTGATAGCCTCGGAAAACAGAAATTGAAATCAAAATTGCCTTATCAATTGTGAGAGCAAGATTTTAAGAGGCAATTCCTCCCTTAAGTTGTGGGATGATCCTCACAGCGGTCTTCATTTGCTAGTTGCACAGGCAACGGAATGTCAAGTGCTGGACCGTCTAAGACCAACAAGGGCAAGGTGGTGGCGGCCTCACCACGAGCTCTTGGCGGACTCCAAATTTTGGGAGCCGCCACCGTGAGCACCGTTGCCAACCCAAAGGCAACCGTACCGCCAAAGGCAACCATACCACCGAAGGCAACCGACACCAACCTTGGCGATATTGAGAAGCGTGCAGGGGCCAAAAACGTGCTCAACGAGCACGTCAACGCGCACGTGGGTGACCCCCATGCGACGGACAACGCGATGAAGGAGGATCTCCCGGAGGAGGACCCACACAAAGAGCATGACGCCAACGATGGCAAAGGTGACAAGGATAGCGACCATCGTCATCCTTGTGTCGCAAAAACAAGCCCATTGCTTGAGAAGGGTAAAGCGCCCGCCGCATTTCCTAAAGCTGCCGACGGCAACGAGACTACCGAGAGCAACAAGGGTGCTGAAAGCAGCCATAGGGGAAGTTCTTACGAGAACGAGCCGGACAACATCGCCGCAAAGGCAATTCGCAAAGACCGTCATAGGCTCACAAGTTTTGCTCCTGAGGCGGCAGGCGGACTCAAGATCACCACCGACAGCAAAGGTACGGCACCAGTAGGAGGAATGGGGCGAACACCCCTTCCTACGATGTGGCGGCAATGGGACAGGGCAGCGCTCACTCCAGCGTCATCGCAGACGAATGTATCCCCCAAAAAGTGTGACTCCTTGAAGGCGTGTACGCGAACCATACCCTCCTGCAATGGGTAAGGGTGCACAGAAAATACGAGGCCCTAAAGGCTATTGCCGATGCTATGATGACATGAGAGCTCAAGTTTGCCTTCGCCAACCTGCTGGTCCACGTCGGGCAGAGCATCATGGACCTCGACCGTGATCGCCAGCTGCAGCGCCTAGCCATCCATGAGGTAAGACGTCAATGCAACGACCATGACAAGGCGTTGCAGAGCGTGACCCAGGTGCGGATGAAGTGAACCGTACCCTCCTGTAGTGGGTAAGGGTGCACGGACAACGCGAGGCCCTGGAGGCTATCGCCAATGCTCTGACGACATAAGAGCTCAGGTTCGCATTCACCAACCTGCTTGCCCACGTCGGGCAGAGCATCACGGACCTCGACTGTGATCTCCAGCTGCAGCGCCTATCCGCCCATGAGGCAAGCCGCCGATGCAACCACCTCAACAAGGCGTTACAAAGCGTGACCCAGGTACAGATGAAGCAGAAAGCGTAGCGTGTTGCAGCTCCAGATGCCACTGCCGGTGGCAGCGACGACTTGCCTACTTCGATGACTTCGGGACCTGTCATGAACACGTCCTTCCTCCATAGTGTAGAGATCTTCTGGAAGGGCGTGAAGCTGACTAACTGGCTGAATCGTATGGAGCACGTTCTACGTGTCCACAAGGCTCCACTCAGCCGGTAGGGCGACTTGGCCACAACGCGGCTTGAAGACAAACTCTTCAAGTATGTGGTCAAGTAGTGGAGTGCGTAGCAGCCGCACCTCGAGTGGCAGCCCACGCCATGGGAGGCATTTTGCGCGATCATGCGTCAGAACTACACCCAACCTGAGGAGGCGCAGAACCCCTTCCACAACATCAAGGACTTTAAGCAGCTGGGCAGCTCGCCCGAATCTTACTTGAGCGAGTTCACCGCACCCTTGGAGGAAGCCAAAAGCTTCATTGAGGGTGATGGGACTCAGACCTTTCAAGTATCAAGAGTTCATGCTGCTGGAGTACTTACTGTTATTTCTAAGTCATGTGGCCTGAGGCTCCGGTCTAGAAAACCGCGCCGACACAATGGCAACTGCTGACCGTCCAAGGGAGTTTTACCCAACGATCACGATCACCCCCAAGGAATTAACTATGCCTCTGGTGAGACCTAGCTACCCAGGTGCTTTCGCTCAAGGTCTTAGGAGCTCCCGCCCTCTAAGCCTTCTTCTTCCTTGGTGTGAGAGCCCAACAAATAAAGTAAGCACTCTCACACAAGCAAGATTACAACCACCTTAGTAGTTCATATCAAGCTCAGTCTCAAGCGCACAGCTCAAACAAGAGACATCAAGTGAAGGAGTAGTTGAGAAAATGGCAAGTACAAGGCATAAATAGCTGAGAAGTGCCTTTGGTAGCCGAAGTGCGCGCGCCTTGGCTAACCCGAAGCGCGTGCGCCTCGGCCGATGTCACTCCTTGAATTGAGGAGGTCATCCCCTCAATCAGGGAAGACATCCCCTGATCCAAAGGACATCTTGCATCTTCCAATCCGACCGTTGGATCAGCCCAAAACTTAAACAGCTGGCAGTTGACACCTGCTCTTTCCATCGGTACGGTCAGATTGACAATCTGAATAGCCATCCTCAGAAAAACCCATGGGAATTATCCTTGAACAAGGACAGTGCATGCCTGGTCTGTTGGACAGGACCCANTCGGTATACACCATGAGCCGCAAGGAGTCCGACTGTGGCACCCCACCGTACTGGATGCCCAAGTGCCGCGTGCCCTTCAGGTAGCGAAAGATCCGCTTCACTGCTTGCCAGTGTTGTGGCCCAGGGTTGGCCACATACCTGCTCACCTGCCCAACAGCGTGGCAGATGTCGGGGCGAGTCGCGACCATCGCGTACATTAGACTGCCCACGGCAGACTGATATGGCACGCCTGCCATGTCGACCTGCTCTGCTTTGTTGGTAGGAGCGGCACCTGAGGTGAGGATGCAATCTGCTGCCATGGGGGTGCTGACGGGTTTGCATTCCTCCATGTCGTACCGCTTGAGGATGTGAT
Organism: Penium margaritaceum; assembly: GCA_023375785.1. NCBI lineage: Eukaryota > Viridiplantae > Streptophyta > Zygnematophyceae > Desmidiales > Peniaceae > Penium > Penium margaritaceum. Next base: position 43,612 of record SZWC01004626.1, read on the forward strand.
CAATGTATTTGGTCTGGCTGAGCGTGATGGTGTCGGCTGAGCGATCTCGCATGACATTGATGCCTAGATAGTACTCAAGAGGTCCCAGGTCTTTCATCTGGAACCGGCTGCTCAGCTGCATCTTGATGTTCTTGAGCAGCTTTGTCGATGATGCGCAGATGATGAGGTCATCCACGTAAAGAGCCACCAAGACGAGGCCATCCTCGTCCTCTCGTATGTACATACTGAGGTCGTTCTCGCAGTGACCGTACCTGGACCCCTCCATGAAGGCGTCTATCTCCTTGTACCAGCACTTCGGGGCCTGTTTTAGCCCATACAATGACTTGTCGAGCTTGCAAACTTTTCCGGGTGGTGCATCCACCCCCTCAGGCACCTCCATCAGGACTTCTTTGTCAAGCTTTCCGTAGAGAAATGCAGTCTTGACATCCATCTGGTGAACCTCTAAGTTCTTGGCTACTCCTGTTGCGAGGAGAGACCAGATTGTTGCAAAGGTGATGACGGGCGCGTACGTCTCGTCGTACTCTCTCCCCGGCCGCTGCGCAAAACCCTTGGCCACCAGCCGCGCTTTGTGGCGGTCGATGGTCCCATCCTGCTTCAACTTCTTAACCATGACCCACTTGCACCCTACAACGTGAGCGCCAGCAGGCCGGTCCACCAACTTCCATGTTCTGTTCTCCTTGTGCGAGGCCAATTCGCTTTCGATGGCGGCCTTCCACTTAGCCCCATCCGGTAGAGCAAGTATTTCTGCCACTGTGGACGGCTCTCCCTGAGCCACGTAGGCGTAACTCAGACCAGTCCACTCACCAGTTGTAGCATCATACTGTCATGGTGGGATAGATAAGCGCGAGCTGCGTCTTACTACCTGATGCTGCGACGGCTGCTGCTGCTGCTCCTGCTGCTGCTGCTGCTCTTGCTGCTCTGGTTCCCTTACCACAGACTCTCCCTTAATGGAAGAGTCCTCATCATCAGAGGAGGAGGAATCTGAATGAACACCAGAGTCCTCTGTTGCGGCTTTCCCTGAAGCTACCACTCCTCTTGCCTCTGTTGCCTTGTTGCTACTCCACTCCTGTGGTGCCTCATCGCCTGTCTCTAGTAAAACCAGCCATTCACCCGGTTTGGGCACTGGCTTGTCCTTGAACTGCTGCTCTGTTCCTACGACAGCCTCGTTGAAGTCCACATCTTTACTACGAATCACTTTGTTACCTTGTAGGTCCCAGAGCCTGTAAGAGCGTTGGGTACTCTCGTACCCCAAGAGCAGACATTTCTTGGCCTGCGGATCCAGTTTACTAGCACTCTCCCTTGTCAGCTTCTTGGCATAGGCCTGGCAGCCAAACACTCGCAGATGTGAGACATCTGGTTTCTTGTCCGACCATGCGTCTTGTGGGGTCATCGGCGGCAGCTTGTTTTTCCCCTTTCCTTGAAGGGCTGATGCAGGTGTGAGGCTGATGATGTAGGCCGCTGTCCTAGTAGCCTCGGCCCAGAACCGTCCTGGTAGCTTTGCTTCATACAACATCGTTCTTACCATCCCGAGGATGGTTTGTTTGAGCCATTCAGCAACACCGTTGCTCTCGAGCGACTTAGGTACCGTCTTTCTTGCCGTATTCCCTGCTCCGCTAGCCAGCCTTCACAACCCTTGTATTCCCCACCGTTATCACAACGAAGGGCCTCGACCTTCTTGCTGGTCTGCCACTCAACCATTGCGACAAAGTGCTGCAGATGCTCCTTTACCTCACTCTTCTTCTTCATGAAGTACGTCCAGATCTTCCTCATTTTGTCATCTGTGAAAGTGAGGAAACACCTGCAACCTCCAACTGAGGCTGTCCGCATCGGCCCGCACACGTCGGTGTGGACCGACTCGCGAGGTTCATTCGCCAAATTTCTGTGCTTGTTCCCCTTGCGCCCTTTCCTCTTAGCCTTGTCCACGAGGCAGGCCTCACATACGTTCTTCACCTTCCCTGCACCCTCTCCCTTCCCCAAGGCCAGGCCTCATACCAGCTCGTGCTTGCCCATTGTCTCCAACGTGGAGTGGGCAGCGTGGGCCAAGCTCCTCTTGTTGGGATGAAAGTGGTTGGGCAGCCTCCCCCGTGAAGTAGGGGAGGAGATCACGCTCATCGACTATGATATCAAATTGCCACTTCCAGAGCAAGAACCCTGTCCCATCAAATGTAGGAATTAACGCATGAATGCCACTCCCTGCCTCTACTGTGGACGTCATAGCTCCAGTGGTGGCCACAGGTGTGCTGGTCCACGAGCCTTCCTCGATGGCGCTCTTGCCTTTCTCCGCGACGGAAGGTGGAGCCAAGGTACCTGTGGTTGAGGCGGATTAGCTTCCGTTGAGGTCGCTCTACTACGCCTGCTGTTGATACTGATGTCAGGCTGATGGAGCCGATGTCAGGCTGATGAGAGGTCTTGGACGGAGGGCCGAAGAGGAGCACCTGTAGGTGTGATAGAGCGTCTGCGCTCCTCACGTTTGCTAAGCTACTGAGTAACCTGTATGCTTTTTACAACTAATTCTCACACTAGGTGTGGGCCCATAACCCTTTTGTTATTCCAGAGTCACGTGGGCTGAGGCTCCAGTCTAGAAAACAGCGCCGACACAATGGCAACTGCCGACCGTCTAAAGGAATTTGACCCAAGGATCACGATCACCCCCAAGGAATTAACTATGCCTCTGGTGAGACCTAGCTACCCAGGTGCTTTCGCTCAAGGTCTTAGGAGCTCCTGCCCTCTAAGCCTTCTTCTTCCTTGGTATGAGAGCCCAACAAGTTAAGTACGCACTCTCACACGAGCAAGATTACAACCACCTTAGTAGTTCATATCAAGCTCAGTCTCAAGCGCACAGCTCAAACAAGAGACATCAAGTGAAAGAGTAGTTGAGACAATGGCAAGTACAAGGCATAAATAGCTGAGGAGTGCCTTTGGCAGCCAAACTGCGCACCCCTTGGCTAACCCGAAGCGCGCGCGCCTCGGCCGATGTTACTCCTTGAATTGAGGAGGTCATCCCCTCAATCAAGGAAGACACCCCTCATCCAAGGGACATCTTGCATCTTCCAATCCGACCGTTGGATCAGCCCAAAACTTTGACAGCTGACAGTTTGACACCTGCTCTTTCCATTGGTATGGTCAGATTGACAATCTGAATACCCATCATCAGAAAAACCCAGGGAATTTATCCTTGAACAAGGACAGTGCATGCCTGGTCTGTTGGAGACGACCCAGGGGACTTGCTCCACATGAGCAGTGCATGCCTGGTCCGTTCACTACTTGCCAATTCTACAGACTAGTGGCCAAGGGGCATTCAAATAACAACACTTACGTGATGGTCTTGCCAGCAAGAAGTTGAAGGACAAGACCACCATGATAGCCACTGGCCAAGCTTGGACAAGCTGGAGGGTGTTGCGTGACTACATGAGCGAATTATATTCGGCGAACCCAAAGCACTACTCTGATGCATGACCAAACGCGCGTGCACAGCAAGGCCACAACATGCGCATGGATGCTCTAGCGGCTTGTGGGCCACGTGGACAGTGAGGTGGGATCAAGGGTAAGCAGCCTGCAAACCCTCGAGCCAAGAAGGCTGGTGGACATAAGGGCCCAAACAACAAGTGCAACCGCGAGAATGATGAGCTGCAGGCGGCGCGTGAGCATTGCAACGCAGCCTTCCGCAAAGGGCTCTACCACAACTGAATGCAGCCAGGACACTTTAGGGCTAGGTGCCCTTAGGGTGCTAGTGGTGGACAAGAGGCGGCGGCATGAGCTGCAGCAGTAGTACCTTGTGGGGATGGTGCGGCAGGAGGCCGCAGATAGGACCTTGGACAGGGTCCCGGTCGCGGCAATGAGCGCGGCCTTGGTAACGGACAAGACCGTGGGACGGGTTTTCCCCACCCCTGAGTGACGTCAGTAGGAACCACTCAGGGGTAAAACTGGATCACGAGTGTGGGTTCATGTTTTCAGATGGGGATGTTAAAAAATTTGAGTTTTTGACAAGTTCAAATTTCTCTCTTGTTTTCTCTCTTCTTGTTGAACCGCATTCTACAGTTGCCGACCGACATTGTCCACTAAGCCTTGCATCTTCGGACAAGATGCATGACCATACATGCTTGTGGTGGCGACACCGACCACTGTGCAAAATTTGTGTGACACAGTGTTTGAAGCAAATGCCCGCAAAGCAATGAGTTCAATCATGCTCATGGTACCTGTAGTTGACGATTTCGACCCAGTCAAATGTTAAGACTGGAAGGTGCTAGCCGAATTCACACGTGCCCACAAGATGTGGAATCAAGTGGGTGAATCATGGGAGTTGCGACACCCGTCGTTAAGATTCCATGTTTATCACAAACTTGGTTTGTCGTCTTCGAGCCTGTTCACTCAGAAGAGTGGAGGCAACATGACGATCCAATTCAAAGGACACCTAGCTGGTGCTCCCACAAACATACTTGTTGAAAGTGGAGGAGACGACTGTTTTGTTAGCCTTGGCTTTACTCGACAGGTTGACCTGAAGTACAAGCCATCGAATGGCGCAGTTTTTGTCGGTGACAACCGTACGGTACCTGTGATTGGTACTTGTAAAGCAAAAATGTGTATTCAAGGGTACACACAGAGTGTCACATTGGAGGTACTCAACCTTCTTGACCCGTTTGGCGTGCTGCTAGGCGATCCCTGGCTTAGTGAGAACAAGGCTCTAATGTGCTTTGAATCAAAGCGTTTGATCCTCCAAAAAAGACAACGTCGCATAACGCTAATTCCGAGTACAGAATCATCACCGACTCGACTCAAAGCTCATGCTAGCTTGTCTGTGATGCAAGGCAAGAGACGTATTTGACAAGATTGTCGATACTTCTTGGCTCAGCTACGGAAAGTGAAGGACGACGTGAAGGAGGACACGCCACAAGGGATGAAATCTCTATTGGCGAGTTCTCGGATGTATTCCAAGACCCACCGGCTAGGCTTCCGCTAGAAAGACATATGGGCCACACGATTCCGCTGTAGCTGGAGGCAACTCCTCCGTTCAGACCCATGTATTGCCTTCGTCCAGCAGAAAGGCAAGAGGCCGAACGCCAAATCAAAGAGTACCATGCAAAAGGGTGGATTGAGCCAAGTAGCTCACCGTACGGTGTGCTAATCCTTATTGTGAACAAAAGGAACGGTGGTTTACGCATGTGCGTGGATTATCGGGCGTTGAACAAGCTCACGGTGAAAAATCGATTCCCCTCACCGCGGATTGAGGACCCTTTTGACCAACTCCAAGGGGCAAAAGTGTTTTGTCCTTGGATTTATCCCGAGGCTACCATCAGATCTGCATCACCGAAGATGATGTGTCCAAAACCGCGTTCTGAACGCACATGGGGCACTATCAGTTCTGGGAGTTATCCTTCGGGATAACGAACGTCCCGACAACCTTCCAAGGAGAAATGAACCAAACGTTCGCAAAGCAACTCGGTTAGTGTGTCTTGGTTTACCTCGACAACATCTTGGTTTTCTCCAAATCCATGGAATACCACATAGAACATTTGCGTGAAGTCCTCGCAGTCCTTTGAGAAGAGAAGTTCTACGCAAAAGTGAGCAAGTGCAGGTTTGCACTAGATTATCTCGAATACCTTGGACACATCATCAACAAGGACGGCATCTATGTCGATACACAAAAAGTCCAAGCCATTAAAGACTCGCCATGCCCAGAAAACATTGGGTAGATTCGGTCTTTCCTCAGTCGTGCAAGCTACTTTTGACGGTTTATGCAAGGGTATTCAACCCTGGTAGCACCGCTAACTAGGCTCACGCAAAAGTACGTGCGCTAGGAATGCACATCTGATTGCAAAAACGCTTTTCTCAAAGTCAATGAGCTTATATCCACAGCGCCCGTCCAAGGTCTTTCGGATCCATGGCAACCACGGAAGGTTGGATGTGATGCGTTCATAGTAAGACTCGGAGCCGTCCTCATGCAGAACAGTCACCCAGTTGTGTATGAGAAATGGAAGCGCATCCCCACGGAAACACAGTTTATGACTAGGGATCAAGAGCTCCTTACAGTAGTAGACGCTTTCAAGATGTAGTGTTGCTACCTCAAGGGTGCTGAAGGGGGTGTGATGGTCATGACTGGCCATAATCCATTGGTGTTTTTCCAAACGCAATCAAACTTGTCAAGACAACAGGCACGTTGGAGCGAATACCTGAGCCGATTCTCGTTCACATGGGAACATCGGCCAGGACGCATTAATGTGGCCGATCCACTAAGACGACAGCCTATGGAAAGTAAAGCAATCACCAAGGTTGGTGGGTGTTTTATGGCCATTGCAACAGTAACAGTACAATCACCATATCCCCTTGCACCTCTGCGTCAACCACCATGAGAGATTATCCATTACAATGATTTTGAAAATCGGATCCCGATGGAATAATGTGTGGATTCTTGGTTTCAAGACTCTCAAAATCTAGACAAGTACGGCTTGGTGGAGGCCACAGGAATCTTCTGGCATGGAGAACAAGTTTTTGTGCCAAACTTGGGAGACCTTCGAGGAAAGATTATCTCCCAGTTCCATGACCCGCCGGTCACACGTCATGTGGGACCTCGAAAGACCGGACAAGCACTCTCGGGCCACTATTGGTGGCCAGGATGGAGTGTCAATGTCCGTAAGCATTGCATGACATGCAACGCATGTCTTCAGAACAAGGCTAGTCATAAGAAGCATACTGGACTCCTCCAACAGCTTCCCATTCCTGGGACTCCATAGGAGTGCGTCAGCATGGTCTTCATCACTGGTTTTCCCGACACGACCTGTGGCCAAGATGCAATACTAGTGGTTGTGGACCTTTTGGCAAAGATGACACACTTCATTCCTACAACCACTGATGTGAACGCAGAGGAGACAGCTCGTCTCTTCTTAGAGGGTGTTGTAAAGTACCACGGCTTGCCGTTGCGCATTATCTCTGATCGAGATCAAACATTTGCTAGTCAGTTCTAGCAAAAGATGCATGAGTATTTTGATAGTGAGTCGCAAATGTCGACAGTGTTGCACCCTCAAATAGATGGAAAAGTAGAGCACATGAATCGCACTCTGGAGCAAATGCTCTGCATGTACGTGGACCCTGCCATGCATGTTTGGGACAAATTCCTAGCACCGGCATAGAGTGTGGTGAATAACTCGGTGAACGAGTCTTCACAATTCACACGTTTGTGTTGAATAGTGGTCGGCGTCCGATGGTGCCCTCTTCATTGGTGAAGAGCGGGAGTGCAAAAGGACAGGTTCCTTCTGCTCAAGCCTTTGGTAAGCACATAGACTCCATGTTACAAGAAGCGAAGGGTCACCTTCAAGCTGCTCAGCAACGACAAAAGGCATATGCCGACAAAAGTCGCCGCGAGGTCTCGTTTGACATCGGTGACAAAGTGTTGCTTAGCACAAGGAATCTTTGGCTCAAGTCGCTAGGGGCACAAAATCTTCTACCAAAGTGGATTGGGTCGTTTCCCATCATTGCACGCATCGGGCGAGTGGCATGCCGATTGCTGCTTCTGCCGAGTATGAAGATACATGACGTGTTTCATTTAAGCCTGTTAGCTCCATACACGGTTGAGGGAACCGTTAAGCCAACATTGGTAGTCCTTGCTGCAGATGGCCAATACAAGGTTATGCGCCTACTTCAGAACCTAGAGCGTACTCTCCAGTCGTGGGTTGTCAAGGAATACCTTGTTCATTGGGCCGGATGTGGACATCAAGATAACTCATGGGAGCCCGAGTCTCGGTTGCCCACAGGGGTGGTCAACGAGTATTGAAGCAAGCTGGTAGCTTGCACGGATCAAAGCCTGTCAGGGGTTACCACCTAAACAAGGAGAAAGTGAACAACATTCGTGCAGGACAGCATTCATGGACTACAACCATAGGAGGTTGGGGACCCCCAACATGGCAGTCGCGCGGACGCTCTAGCCTAAAGGGCGGAGGCCACTAGTCATGCTGACCAACAAGCTATAGCTTAGGTCCAAGTGCCATGTAGGTGTTCATGTTTAACTAGTGATTGAAATCATTAATTCTCTTTCACAATGTTGATGACTCACTGACTGATAATCCTGCTTGTTGTTCATGAACCGGACCGTTCATAATAGTGGGGAGGAATGTAGCGGGAGGTTCAGCCCTCCCTCCTTGCTGAAGCGAGGGGTGGTTGCGCACCACCCCTTGCGTCAGCAAGGGATGGCCAGCTGATAGCACTTCGCTGGCCGCCGGCCAGCTCGTTCCCGGCCGGCTGGACGGCCGGCGGCCGGCCAAGCCACCGGCCGGCCACCAGCCGGCCAGCCGCCAGCCGCCGATCGCGGCCTCAGCCAGATCAGTGGCTGAGGGGCCACGAGGCCCTCAAGGACAAGAACTCGTGGCCTCGTTCCCTCGCCCTCGCTTGCACTCCTCGCAAGTGAGCGAGCGAGGACAAGGGAGGGGGACGAGGGACGAGAGACGAGAGAAACTGGCGCGGAATCGCCAGCTTGTCTCGCACGTGATGATTTCGCGCCAGAACGTCAAAACGTAAGTCAAAGCTTGTTTGGGACGAAACATGACATAAAATAACAAAGTAACTTGTGCGAGGACACGATTTGAGGTAAAAACCCTCGGTTTGGGTCCCAAAACCAGGGGTAGTGTTAAAAATGGAAATGGGCCTCGGGAGGCTTGAAATATTTGAGTCTCCCTGCTCTGGGTCGTTGATGACAATTTCTCCTCAGTCTTGCGATGGGAGTGAATCCCTGACGCGGACTGAGAACGCCATTTTGCAAACTCCGACGACGACTTCAGAGCAGGCGCTGGAGACTGGACTCATTATAGGATGTATGTTTTTTATCTTTGAGTGGAAATCAAACCTTCCTAAGAAGAATTTGCATGTAGGAAAATCTATTGACGATTTTTGTAAAGGAAGCCTAGTGTGTGATTACGTAGAAGGAGAACTGTTTTGGTACTGGTTGTTCCATTCTTGGGATCCCTCGATGTGATTTGCAAGTGCTATAACACAACAACATGAAACAAGACCCAAATGGTGTTCTAACTTGTATCTCAGATTGTGACTATGCTTCACTCGTTTGGGGAATAGAATTGTATCAGATGCACACACATTGTGATTGCTTATCTTCTTCAACCTACTTCGAAGCCACGTGCTTTTGATAAGGACGCAAGTGGCAACCTACGGTATCTATGTGGGATAGATGTAAGGGGATGATGGCTAAGACCAATATCATGTACGTGGGAGCAATAGCGTGCCCAATGACAGATGTCAAGGCAACAGTGCGTGCCAGACGACCAATATTGACTCCTTCAAAGATGAGTGTAATGTTTGAAATGGGCGACAAGTGTGCTCAGGAACCATGTGTTAGGGCCTTGGTGCTTACCAAACATAGGGAGCAGCTAACATGCAAGATTCATAGGCTTAATGGAGCTTGGTAGAGTTTAGCCAACCAACCCACAGGGTTAAAATGAGGTTTGTTATACCTACACGTTGTCATGGAGACGTGGTTGAAATTGGGAGGACCATTGTTCAAGTTTTGGATTGAAGATATTGACAATGTTGTGAGGAGGTACCACCTCGGCAGCAATCCCTTTTGTCGGGATCATCTCTAAATGACATGCATATGTGTTTTGCAAACATGGACGGTTTTTGCAAGGATGCCTGGGTAACTGGTCGCAAGGACGCTATTTGCAAAGGAGGAGGTGTCACCATGACTAAGTACTAAATACGTACCACGTAGATTGAGGGAAAATTGTTTTCTATAACCTCTTCCAAGCTAGTAAGATATTCTTCATAATGTACATCCCAACAGACATAGACCATGCGGTTGGTTCATATGTGTGGTGGGTCTTCTGTGAAATATACACTAACGCTCATGTAGGACTTACAAAGGTGGCACGTTCCTGATCTTAGTGTGAGGCAATGGATTATGCAGTTCACAACTAGATGCACTTAAACTATCCGATTCCCAAGAACCAGACATGTGTTTGGTTGATTGTGCTTGAACATGACGGGAATGACACGGATTGACAAATGTCCTCTTTTGCACAATTACTCTGTTCCATGGTTTGCATCACACAATAAGCAATAAAATAAACCTCGTGCCCTTCAGGGACTTGAGGTTTATGTTTTGAGGAGCTAGAGTCTAAATACATGCATACGGGCTAGAGTGTAGTTTGACCAAAGCCTGGAAAACATCCCTTATTGACACCAGTATGGTGCCATGATGGGAAGTCCATCGCATCACTCCCCATCCTCTCCTAGTTTGGCGTTAGGATTATGTTGACGTATTTCTACCGTATGGAAATGCAAGGTTTCAGGATACATGGTGGAAGAGATCGTGAAATGCAGTTCAATGTATACTTGAATCATTGTTTCTTTCTTCCTTTCGCATTAGAAGAAGGTTTTGGGTCTTTGCTTAGAGAAGTAGGGCTTGTTTGGTACTGACGTGGCCATTACCCCCACTGGTCCCCCTCACCCACATATCCTTCTGTGGCCCCTATTTTCGATCAAGGAGCAAAAGAAGGTATGTTTTATGTCCCCTTGTCATAAAATTACCTCAAATTCCGGTTCATTCCCGAGTTGCGGTGGATTCCTTGCCTCAAGTGGTTATCACCATGGCTAAAAACAAAAGGATGAAATTGCGCGTAGTGGTGTTGACTTGAGGTCGAGACCAGTATCGATCTCAATTGTCGCGATGTTGTCTTACTTGTGGACTGGTGGTGGTTTAGACTGGTATAGTTTATGCAAGAACATTAGTTTTGGGCTTGTGAGACCCAAAAGGCGTTATTCCCCTTGTGTTTGGAGTGAGCAGCGGCGAGCCCCACGTCGCCGGCCAACGGTTGGGCTCGGATAGCGAGCTCCCCCCGCCGCCACTCTCACTCTCGCTGTTGTGACTCTCACGCTATCCACACTCACCCGTTTTGACTGCCGTCAGTCTCGTTCCAACCATAGATTCGAGCTCTACATGGCTGTGTGGGGGAACAAGGATAGGTATTTCCTGTTTTGGTATCAGAGCACAACAAGCCAACGCTTGTCGCATTGTGCATGAGAAGCAGAAATTCCTCAGATGGCTTGTTGAGCAGTGGTGATGTGCTACTGCGCGGAGCAGCAACGACACCAGCAGCCGCAGCGACGGCAGCGGTAGCGTCAGCAGCAGCGGCAGTGGCGTGCTCGCTCAGCCCCAATGGCCAAGCCACAGCACCACTATGTAGAGCAGGAGCAGCAGCGGGAGACGGACGAAACAGCAGCGGCGGCGGCAGTAGCAACGACGTGCACCAGCGTGCGACAGTCGCATCCAGCAACAGCACCAGCCAGTGACGGCTGCTCAGTTGCGGTGACAACAGCGTGCAGCAGCTGCACTGGCTCAGCCGCAGCAACGGCTGAGCAACAATGATGGATACTGTGTAGATTAGTGGTTGCGGCGGCGGTGGTGTCCAGCAGCATGCAACAGCAGTAGTCAGCAGCCACGGCGGATTACAATGGCAGATAGCAATAGCACTCACGGTAGTTGTTGTCACAGCTATGGTGATGGGGTTACGGCAGTGGGGTGTAGTAGCAGCCAGCCACAACTGCAAGAGATACAGCATTGCAGCGACAACGAAGATGGCTGCAGTAGTAGCAACGGCAGCAGCAGCAGCGTTAGGAGCAGCAAAAGCCTCCAAATCCTCTTTGGTGTACCCTTCCCCCTTCTGGCTGAGCTCCCCTCTCTTCCTGGGTTAGGTGGGGGTGGTTCAGGTACCCACAAGAAGCCTCACAGCCTATCCCAGATTTCCCACACCCACTAGGGCGGTGGAAATGCTGCCAATTTTTTCTCGCAGCGTGGGGGGGGGGGTCCAACAGCGGCTTTTAGGCTCAAAATGGCATCGTCACGTTTCCCATGTCCACTGGGGCAGGGGAAATGCTGCCAAAAACATTCGACAGCATGGAATAGCCCATCGGTGTTGGCCTTCACACTGAAAAAGGCATTGTCATACGCTCACGTCCACTTGGACGGGGTGAACATTACCAAAATCTTTTGGGAGCGTTAATCATTCAACGTCCTTGCCAGGAACTGTGGTGCACACTTGTGGAACCTCATGCAGCTCCATGCCCAAGGACACACCTTTCGGAGTCGACAGTGCCGGCTCCACTATGAACGCTGGTGTTGCCGCCTCCGACGTAGTTGGCGGCACACCGGGCACGACGCGGGATTAATCCCCGTCTAGCCCCAGCTTGTTGCCTCACGGTCTGTGCACGTTGCACGAGCAGCAGGCGCAGCACGCTGAACAAACGACCAAGCAGATGGTTGACTTGTTCAAACTGTCTTGTGACACATTCCAGCCACAAAAGCAGCAGTCGCAGGAACACCAGCAGAGGCAGCTACGTGATGCATTGTGAAAGGGAAAAATGACAGTCAAGAGTGCAGTTGCAGCTGATGTCAATGCAGCGTTAGGAGAATTTTATGCCGATCTGTCCAAAAACCTTCCAGAGTTGGACTCAGATGCCAGTGACGAGGAAGGCATGTTACGCTTGCACCTCACACAGCTAGAAAAACTGCGTCAGACCCGCTCAAGACACAAAGGAGTGCCAATCAAAAATGCAGGCTGTAGCAACGTGCCTAATACAACTACAAACCCAGCTTCCCTTGAGGATAGTCTGCTCCGCATGAGTCTAGGGTTGGCAGAAGGTTCCCCGTCGCCTTCCCCACCACAAGTTGTCCCATTTGTATTCCCGATGACAAGGCCACCCAAGTGGTTTGATACCAAACCTCCCGCTTACCGGCGAGATTATAGCTACACCACGTGGGAGCCTTGGTTCCATATGCGGGCAGTCAGTGAGGGATTGTACCCGTACTAAACCATCTAGTACCAAGCTATAGACCCCCAAAAGGTGGCAACCGCCGCCCGCTCCGCCTGTGGCCTACTGAAGGCCGTCTTGGAGGAGTATACCCTCGATTTTGTGCCCTTCATTGGTGATCCTTACACTGGAGCTAGAGCTGATCTGCTTGAGGCATGGAAGCTAGCAACCACTCTTTTTGAAGGAGCTACCATGGCAACAACATCACAGCGTATGTCAGACTTTAACTCCCTTGGCCAGGACGGACACGAGGCGCCAGCCGACTACTGGCGGCGGGGAATGCGGCTCTACAGGGCCCTAGGGAAGAACGGGCTGGGCCAACTCATGGCATCCAACATCATCAGAATCGGTGTTGGGCGCAAGTACGCCAAGACAATCGACAACTTCACCTTGAGCAACCTTCAGGAGATGGCCGACGGAGGCCTCCTCTTGTCATGGGCCACAAAGCACTTCCTACATGTGGTAAGAGTTGGAGCAACAAACGACGCCCGGCATGGCGCGTCAGCCATACTTTCATAGCAGTACAGACAACACACACTTTCCCCCTTTCCTCCTTCCCATCGTCGCTGCCAGAAACAACAACCACAACAATAGCTGGCTCACTTGCGGCAGTTCAAGGGAAGAAGGGGAAGAACAACAGCAGGGGTGGCAAGGTTGGCAAGGACCAGACGACTTCGATGCTGACTCGTGAATGACAGTGGGAGTGCTACGACTGCAGGGGAGCGCACCGCTACACGGAGTGCAAGCTCCCCAAGAACCAAAGAAGATCGCGTAGTGACTGCGATAGGCGTTTGAGCAGTGTGAGCATGCCTCCGCCCACACCATTGCAGCCACTAACACGCAGTCTCCACCAGGACCTGATAGAGCCGAAAACAATGCTAGCGGCCTGACACCTCTTGAGCAGCAGGTGGCAACCCAAACCCATTACATCACTGAGCTTCGCCAGCTTCTTCTACTCACCACTCATGGAGGTACGAGTGCATTGACTGAGCCGAGGGGTTCCACTGTTGGGTCTGTCAAGTTTGTGACTTGTAGTCGCGATGGTAGCAGTGGGGCACAGTGCGCTATTGATTCTGCAGAGTCGTTCGTCGCACGTGATGATGCTGGTCTCTTTGCTGTCTTCGACGCAGTATGCACGCCAACCTATCGTGGCTTGATGAGTCGCAAGTACGTGTCGCTGTATGACTCGGAAATTGTCCGCTCAGTTACCCCTGTCCACTGTGTGCACTGTTGGGAGCTGTTCAGTCACGTCGTCTGAGCGTGTGACGGACGCCAACTGGATCCTACATTTGGATGCCACCAATCACATGACATGTCGTCATCATGATTTTGTGGTCCTTGGTCCTGTTGGCTCTGTGAAGTCTGTGCGTACGCCTGTTGGGCATGAGGTTCCTATTCAAGGTGAAGGTGTGGTACAATTCCATGGACTGTCTGGACCATTTCCCATTTCAAACGTGTTGTATGTGCCTGGCCTGGAACTTAGCTTGTTGTCTAGACGTGTCTGCATATGGATGGGTCTCAGTGTGGCATTCACAGGTGAGGATGCCACTGTCTCCGTATGCGCCATTGATGAAGTGGTGTTCCGTGGCAAGGCAGTGGGGGACTTGTACCACGTCTCCAGCTGTCCCACGTCGACCACAATTACTGCATCCCCTACTACAAGAGTGTTCGTGATAGGCACGCTGTCGCCTGAGGATCAGCGTCTACAACATAGAAGCTAGTGCCACGTCCACTTGGATCCCGTAGATTGTCTGATCTACACCCAACCTGGGCTCGGTATCGACGCAGCGTCCTTTGAGGCACCGCCGAAGACCAATTGCCTGCAATGCGCATAAGGCAAGATGCACTATGCCACATACCCTCTGTCCGACTCACGGACCCTCAAGCCCCTTGAGCTGGTTCACTTTGATCTTCTGGGGCTCCTCCCCGTGGAGTTCCGGAATGACAGAGGACGTTACTTCCTGACGATCACGGATGACTTCACTTACATGCGGTGGGTCTTTAGTCTGCAACTGAATAATGACGCTGCACTTGTTGTGCGTACATGGCTTGTCTTGGCCGAACGTCCATCTGGCCATACCCTCCGTTCCGTTCTGATTAGGACAGTGAACATATGGACGATCTTGACCGCTACTTTGCCACAGTGAGAGTGTTTCAAAACCTCTCTTACCCACCCACGCCACAGCAAAATGGCATGTGTGAGTGCTAGAACCACACCATGGAGGATGCGGTTGGCTCCATGGGGGTAAACAGTGGCATGCTTGAAGCGTTTGCCTTCGAGGGCATGGCCTACATGACATGGGTCTGGAACACGATCCCTCACAGCCCCCTCCTAAACACACACACACACGCCGTACCAACTATGATAAGGACAAAGTGCCTACCTCGAGCTCGTACGCGTATGGGGGTCCCTTGCCTGCGTCTGGTTCACACCTGAACAACAAGGGTCCAATTCTCCCCATAAGGCCGTGTTTACGTGTTGGTAGGCATGGCTTCACGCTCCAAGGCCTGGCGGTTTTGGGACCCCAATCAGCGTGGCATTATTGAGTCTCGCGACGCCCTATTGTTCAAGCGTCTCTCCTTCAGAGATCTGCCCGCCGAAGGCATCCCGCAGTTGTATTCCCCTGGGTGTAGTACAATTCAACACGTGGGAGAGGGTGGGCTGATCGATGACACTGTCCTAGTCACCCTAGGCGCCACGAGTCCGTCCCATCCACCAGCTAACTTGCCAGAGCCGTCGACTCCGCCCGCGTTGACCGCGTCGCTTGTTCTACCTTGGTCCGCCGTTCCACCAGCTTCCCTTGTAATACGGGAGTCTGTATCACCTGTTCTGTCACCGGTGCTGCCATTGTCTCATGCACCTTCGTCACCGACAGAGTCACTAGTGTCACTTGTGTCGCCTGCACCACCTGTGCAGTGCATGTCACCAGTCGCATTCCCTGCATCGTCCTTACCCTCCGTCTGCCAAGTTGACACACCACCATCACCAGGCGCGTTATCAGTCGTTTTCGTGTCAGACGAGTGTCCACTACCTACCCTAGTTGCACCATCACCAGAGCAATACCGGCAAGGTTAGGGTGGACGCCTCCGATTGCGTCCTTCTCATAGCATGCTCAGTGGGGACCTAGGCATAAGGGCCTTGGGTCTTAGTACGTAGGGGCTCACTGAAGCCAATCCCGGCTGCTATACAGGCCTCGCTCTCCTCGCTCACAAGCGTCAACTTGCGGTGGACTCCGCAGAATCCACCGTCACCGTTGGCCCTCCCTCTGTGGCCTATGCCTTGGCATCGCACGGTGGAGATGCTGCGATCCCAGACCCCAGTGTGGTGGGAGTGACACCTGACCCCAACACATTGCGTCACGCCCTGGCTAGACTCGATGCAACACTGTGGGGTGCAGCATGTGAGGTTGAGGTGGCGGCTACAAAGGAACATGGAATCTATGATCTTGCAGACCTACCCCCCGGACGAAAGGTCGTTCAGGTCAAGTGGGCCTTGCGGAAAAAGCTGAAGCCGAACAACACAGTTGATCAACACAGTCGTTACAAAGCACGGCTTGCTACGAAGAGATTCTCCCAGGTGGAAGTGATCGACTCTGAGATTTTTGCACTTTTTGGACGCACGACCACGGCCTGAAGGTCTGGTTTCCAAGGTGGCCCAGCACGACTGGGAGCTCCACCAGATGGGCGTCAACAACGCTTTCCTACATGGAAAACTCGAAGAAGAGATCTACATGGTTATGCCCCCAAGATTTGAGGATGGCAGCGGTCGTGTGTACCGACTGCGGAAAGCTCTGTACGGCCTCAATCAATCGCCTCGATGCTGAACAAGGAGATCACCAGGACGCTCCTACGAGCGGGTTATGTCCAGGGCGCGGTGAAGCCAACGCTTTTCTTCTCCCAGACCACTGCGCCCTTTTCAGCCATCCTGGTCTACGTCGATGACCTTCTGATCGCCTCACCCGACTTGAAGAGTGTCAAAACAGCCAAGGGCGTGCTATAATCGACTTACAAAACGAAAGATCTCGAAGAGGTCGCAGTGTTTTTGGGCATGCATATTGTTCGTGATCGTGCTCGCCGGATGCTCCTGATCCATGAGGAGCGATACGCCCTCACTTTGGGGGAGCATTTTGCAGAGCTGCTCAGCGACGTGCGCACGACATCCACCCCGATCACCCCAGACGGATAGGACGTCCTAATGGTCGATGACCCAACGAAACTGGGAGAACTGGTCATCGTGATAATGTACTTGAGGATCATTGGCTCGCTCATGTACCTGGGGACAACGGCACGCCCAGACGTCGCCTTCACAGTCAACCTGCTCACACATTTCTCTCAGGCGCCGCATAGACGAGTCCTTGACGCCGCAGTCTGGTGCGTGCGGTACGCCGTTTCCACTGTCCGCATGGGCAGTGGAAATGGGACTTCACTACCGAGGGAAAGCCTCAATGGTCCTCGACGGATACAGAGATAGTGACTAGGCGTGGTGTTCGAACGGCAAGAGTCGCATTGCATACATGTTCCTCATTGGGGGGACAACCGTCTCATGGCGTAGTGGCAAGCAGGCTTGTATCGCTCGCAATAGTGCAAAAGCAGAGTACGTGGCTCTAGGTGCTAACGGGAGCGAGAGTGTATGGTTGGTGCATCTATTGCGGGAGCTAGGTTAGACCATGCCCTCCGTTGTGCTTTGACGTGACAACCAGAGCACTAAGGCCATCAAAGAAAACTCCGGCGTGTTCCATGCACGCAGCAAGCACATAAACGTTGAGTACCACTACATCCGAAACCTGGTGGATCGAGGTGAGATTTAGGTTGTGTGAATCGGCATTGACTTGCAACGTGCTCATTTTCTAACAAAGGCCATTAGCCGTACGAATTCTCTAGCGGCTGCTCGTTCTGTGGGATTGCACAATTCCTATGCCGTAAACTGAACCTTGCCCTTGAGCTGTATTCATTGTTGTTTCTCATCGTTGCTCTTGTGTTCTTGTTCGCGTTAGTGCTGCTACGTGTATGGACCTCTTTGCCGTGTGGTCATGGGGGAGTGATAATGTATACTCAGTGTGCCCTCTCGGCTCACGTCCTTTCTCATGCAAACTCCTGATGAGGCGGAGGTTACGCAAGACTGGGGGAGCAGACGAGAGTCCGTCAAGCAGCCGCCGGGTACGCTCCAGCCATCTTCATGTGTCTCGGGTTCCCTTTTGGAGTGTTCATACCTTGTCTCAAAATAGTCAACTTTGATACTCGTGCATGTTTAAGCCATGTTGGCTTGGTGACCTAGTTTTGTTGTACCTGTGAACCGGTGGTAGTTGCGACTAGCATAGTTTATACCTAGACATTAGTTTTGGGCTTGCAAGACCCAAGAGGGGTTATTCCCCTTGCAGTTCGAGTGGGCACCAACGTGCACCTTGTCGTCGGCGGACGGGTGGGCTCAGATTGCGAGCTCCACCCGTCGCCACTCTCACTCTCACTGTTTTGACTCTCATGCTCTCCACATTCGCCCGTTTTGACTGCCGTCAGTCTCATTCCAACCACAGAGTTGAGCTGTACATGGTTGTATGAGGCAACAAAGATAGGGCTTTCCTGTTTCTTCCGTATCTGGCGGCCAGTATTTGCAGTCGTTGCGCAAGCTGGTAACGTAGAACCTTATGTTGTCCTCATCGCATGTCCCCATATCAAGTTTTCGTAGTTTGACATACAGACGGGTGGATTGAAACATGAAACAAGGCTCCGTGTAGTTTTTTGCGCAAAACCATTCATGTGGTTGGAATGAAGTCCGTCGTGAGATAGATGCGTTCCAGCTGCTCGTTTTATCATTTAGCTCGTCCCTCGCTGTGGTCTAGAATGCAAGATTTTGTTTAAGGTGAGGGAGACCGAGATGAGATAGAGACAGTCAAAACACAAATCCATACGACACGTAGATTTTCTCGTCTCTAAGCTCGAGACGAGACATATGGTACCTGAATGGAAAAAAACGAGTTCGACATCGAGAAATCTCGTCTCGATCTCGACTTAACAGCCGTAATTCCGCGAGGTGCCTAGTTCAACCTTACCTTTGATGCGTAGTCTTGACCGCGTTTCATTTCCTATTCGCAATGTTGTGATGCATTTTCATGTTGCGAAGAGGCCTATCGTTGGGGCGCCATGCTAAGGGATGCCCGTTTACCAAATGGTGATTGCGTTGCAGGCCAAAAGCTTCTAAACGAGGGGGTTTTGTTGACTTGCCTCATATGAAAAATGTAGCGATGAATACATTCATAACTCTTATGTGAATGCGGAGTGTTTAGGTGCAATTCTTGATTTATTTTTTTTCCGGTTCAACCATGTATGAACAAATCACACCTATATCCTTGGCGCATACTATCATGCGCGTCATCTGCATGAATCGGCAGAAATTTTCGGATCTTCTTGGCAGAAAATTCTATCTTATGCATTTTAGGTTGGATGTTCCCATTTTCTAGGAAAACCACACAGTTTTCTTAAAAAGCATTCTATTCACTTATCGCGGCCATTGAATTGACATACGTGCCAGGTGACAGTTACGATAGCAGATATGGGAATTGATGCTGTTCGACTGGGGGATAAAGTTGGCATCAGATCAAGCACTTGACATTTCCTCTCCATGCATTGTCTGAACATGAGTGCGTTTCACAAACCAAGCAGCTTGGATACAATTTCCCAAAACAAGACTGGCATGACGTCCGGTTTCGAACACACAGCAAATTCTCTCGCCTACGAGATGCGAGGGGTGACAGCCCGAAATGTTTGTTATGTTTTGCATGTGGTTTTTTTTTCCAGATATTCAGCTGCCTGTTTGCGGGTTTGTATACGTCTGCCGCGATTGCTATCGCGAAGAGGACGGGGATTTCACGAATTAATTCAGTTTCATCTTTGAAGCTGTCCCCTCGCGGCTTCGGACTTGTCGGCCAGCCTTGGGCTATCCGAAAGGCCTGTGCCGGCGGCGGCGCAGTAAAGAGCCTTTGCTGTCATGGGCGGGAACGCCGCAGTAGCTGCAAAGACCAGCGCTATCGTTCGCGAAGCGGTTGCTTGGAGACAATAAAGCACAATGCATGATCCTCTACCCCGCCGTGCTTGGAGCCCTGGCGTACGTAAGAAATTGCGAAATGTGACATGCTTTCAGTTTGCCCATGCCTCAGGATCCCTGCGCCGTCGATGAGACAGCCCGATGTCGTCATCTCTTTCTCATCCAGTACTTGGTGTGCACGTTGCCGTTGAGGAATTCTCGCGAGCTTTTACGCTGCGCGATTTTTCATGGGGAGGTCCCAAGTGTCAGATCACATAGCATTCGACAAAGCTACGTAATAACTCAGTTTGCGAGAATTTCCTCGACCTCGTAGCAATTTCAAAGGAGTTTGCGAAGCTTGGCTACGACGCCACAGGGTGCGAGTCAGACAGACAGACGTCCTTTGGACGTCCAAAGTTCTCCCGAAAGTTCCGGGAGAACTTCGGACGTCAGCTGCTGCCGCACATCACATCAATCGCAGGCCCGGCATGTGTTGTGCCGACGTCCACTTTGGGACTGCCCCATGCAGTACGCCCTGCTGGATTGCGTGCAAGCCCAAACCAGCAAAGCCTACTGTTGCAGCAAGTAATCAGTTTGAGGCGACAAGTCCAGCCGAAGCAACCTGTGCATAGTTTTTGATTCAAAGCAGATCTCAATGGCAGTGCAAAGGATTGTCATCATTGCCGTTGGTATAACTTTCGGTTGCTTGTTGAGACAAAGCAGTAGATGCGGTGAGGTACTGCTGCCATCGAGGTAACATGCAATGCAATGCTGCGGTCCGGCATGAGCGGACAGCGCTATGGCAACACTTTCGAGTGTGAGCCGAATGTCGAAGTCCGTCAGCGACGGGTTCGGGCTAACGCAGCTGCGCATCCGCTCGGAGCGGAACAGCACGTAGCGCCATTAGCAAGAAGGAAGCGTCGCTGCCACAGAAGTTAGTGCCGCTCAGATTTCCAGCTCTCGTCCATTCATAGCAGGCCTCAGTCGTCCAGCAGCTCGAAAAACGTCTCGTCTCTAGAATCTGTACTTGCAGCCGAGAGCCCACACAACGCCGCCACACCACACCACACCACACCCAGCGCATCATGGCCGTCAAGGCGAAGGTTGCGGCAGCAGTTCGTGCAGTGCGTGCGGCAGTCGGCAGCTGGTTTCACCGCGGGGAGCACAAGCAGCGCGGCAGCAACAAGAACAAGGACACGAAGCAAGGCCAAGGCGAACGCCGCAGAGTCTTCACGCTGAAGCTGAAGGCGGCCGCAGCAGTTGTCCCCATCAACACTGAGGTGAGCGGAAGATTCCCTTTGTTTGTGTCGCCTCGCATGGTCAGCAGTGCCAAGCTTTCGACGTCACGGTGCAGACTGCCACTCGCCACACCGACGTCGTTCTGAAACGGTAGCGGAACCAAAAGACTGTTTAAAAAGAGATAGATCTCAGAAGACGTTTTGAAGCGTCTGCGAGAGCTTCATTCACGCCGGTCCGTTTTCCTCTCTCTTCTTTCCGACTCATTAGTTCAGTTAAGCGGCAGAGCATCGATGGCATCGAAGAACCAAGGGGCAACATGAAGGAGAGAGAAAACCCGTGAGAGTCGTTGGCTTGACACTACAGAGTCAAGCAAATAAAAAGTTGACATCATCATCAGAGAAACACCGCGCTTAAAGTTCTCAAGCTGCCACGAGGACAGAGGAGGTGCAGCGTGGCTGACGGGCGACGACACCACTCGCGTGGTGTGGTGTGGTCATGCAGGTGTGTGAGCATGTCGCTGAAGAACCTATGGCGATGGTGCCACTGCTCGCAAAGAACGATGAAGACGGAAGGTATTGTAAGGATGCGGCCTGTGAAGTCCAAGTCAGTGGCAGTCCAATCACTGCCATCCTCTCCACTGACAGCAGCAGTGGCACAAGCGACCGCAGCAGCAGCAGCAGCATCAGCAGCAGCAGTAGCAACGGCGGCAGCAGCAGCAACAGCAGCAGCAGCAAAATCAACAGTCATGCTACGAGAACAAATGCTTGTCTGCGAGCGTTATGCTGTGCAGCGACGAGGACAGCAAAGTTTGTGCTCTAGATGTTTCTGCTGGCGCTGCAAGCATGCATGACATGGGTCACATCACTAGCCTTGCTGACGTGCAAGAGACAACTGTTAAGGATGGCACACCGGAGAAAATCATGGACCCATTTTTGCTGAGAGCGGAAGGACGGCTGGAGAAGGTTGGAGAGGGGGGCTTTGGTGAGGTCTACGTCGGCTGCCTTCCTCACACTGGTGCGATGATGGCTTTCAAATTCGTGCAACTGTTGGACGAGGAGGCGGCGGTGAGGTCGGAGGCGGAGTTCTACGTGATGAAGTGGGCGGAGGGTTGCGACAACGTGCTGACGGCGGTGGGGTATGAGAGGCAGGGCGACGAGGCGTGCATTGTGATGCCCTTCTGTTGGGGAGGAGACGTGCTCGACCACGTCTTTGCAAGCATTCAGGACCTCCGTGAGACCAAGGACAGTGCCCAGAACGGCATTTCCAGTGCCAGCAGCAGCAGCAGCAGCAGCAGTAGCAGTAGCCACATTGGCAATGGGCTTGAGGATGGGGGTGAGCTCAACTGTGAACATGGGCCCCACTCCTTCCCCGAATCAGAAGTGGTGGAAATTGCACGACAGGTGCTGAGGGGGCTGGCCCACATCCACTCGAGGCACATCATCCACATGGCCATCAAGCCGGAGAACCTCATGCTGTCCAAGCGCGTCGTGCGCAACCTGCCGGCTGACCTTCGCGGCGCCACTCACTTTGTCTCGTGCATCGGTGACGATGAGGCTTGCGTGAAGCTCAGTGACTTTGGATTCGCGGTGTACGATGGGGATTGCGCCGAGGTCAAGAGGGCGATGGCGGCAGGCACGACTCCTTATATGGCTCCGGAGGTGCTGATGTGCAGACTTTGGCTCGAGGGAGAGCAGGAGGAGGAGTGTGCCGCCGCACCGTATGGGCTGTCAGCCGACATTTGGTCGCTGGGCGCCACCATGTACTCGCTGGTGTCGGGGACGAGTCCCCGTGCGCACAAGGAAGACATTTTTTGTGCGGATGCGCTGCGGTTTGAGGGACCGTCCTGGAGGGAGGTGTCGGAGGAGTTGAAGGACGTTGTGGCTGCGATGATGCACCCTGAGTCTGAGTGTAGACCCACAGCTGCCATGCTATTGGAGCACCCAGTTTTTGGAGTGTCCTCTTAGTTTAGCTGTTGAGGGAGGTCACGGGGCATTCATGTTATTGGATTTCATGTATTCATTGTTGAATTTACTAACTTGATGGTCAATCCCCCCACACCCTCCAATCCATCACCTTATGACTGGCAAAGAAGCACAAAAAAGGATAGATTAAGAACATTTCCCAATGATATGAGAGTGTGGCTCCGACGGTGGTGGCCAGGGTTCAGGTCCCAGATGTGAAGACTTCACCTAAGCCGCTCTTGGGCTGGGCTGGCCAGGGTTTGAGGTCCCGATTGGACAGCTGCCCTAGGGGCCTGCGGTGGCGGCAGGATGGCAAAGTTGGTTAGAACCCCACAACAACAAGAAAAGAAGAAAGAAAAGAAGAATGTACCATCGAAAAAGAACATGGCAATTTTTTCATGGCAATGGGTATGACAATAGTGCAAGCAAAGGAATGTGGATGGCATAGGAAGTGGTGGAGAGCCGTGGGGATGGGATTGGGGGGCATCCTTGTCTCCACCCCTTCCTTACTTGACGACGCCACTCAAATGCTGCGACACTCTCACTCTCATTCTCATCTCGCCAGATCAGTCTTGTGCAGAACGACAGGCTTGGGATTGTTTAGGCAAAAGCGTCCTCAAGCGTTACAAACTCAGCTACTGATCTCATGAACTGCTGTGTTTCTCCCTCCTCCCCCATGCATCCCATGTCATGCCATGCCACTTTGATGCATGTCAGTCGCTGTGGGCCCATGAACGTCATTCATTAAAGTGG
>SZWC01004626.1:74451-88624 GCA_023375785.1 Penium margaritaceum
GAGAGAGAGAGAGAGAGAGAGAGAGAGAGAGAGAGAGAGAGACGATGTGGCATCACGACAGGGTGAAGAGAGATATGTTGAACGGGTGATAGGATTGTAGCAAGGAGGATAGGATAGTAGCAAGGAGGATAGGATAGTAGCAATGAGGATAGGGTGGTAGCAAGGAGGATAGGATGGCAGCAAAGAGGATGGGATGGTAGGAGATAGCATGAGAGAGAGGTAGAGTCGAGATATTCTGATTGTGTAGGAAGATGAAGGCATGAATGGGGTGTGAGGGATACAATGAAAGAGTGTGAGAGGGTGTAAGCACTCATGGGTGCGATGTGGAGTGTGTGAGGTGAGAAGGTCATAGGGAGAGTGATTGAGGAAAAGGGTGCCAGAGGGATACAGGGAATGAGGGGAAAAGCGAGTGAGGGAGGAGGGGCAAGAGGGAGAAAGAGAGACAGGGAATAAGGTTGACACGAAGACCAGAGACGAATGGGTGATAGGTTGAGAGGGTAGAATGTTGCCAGGAAAACAAGAAGGGAGGGTTTGGTCTTGCAAGTGCAAGAGGGAGGATGAGAGTTAAAGGGACACGGCAATGGGCTGACAGGACGGACGTTGGGAAGGATAAAGCGTGGCAGTGTATGACCACATGGAACGAGGGTGAGAAGGGGCAGGTTAACGTGGTGATCACCCAAAAACGAAAGGCAAGGGCTATGGGACTGCAGGGAAAAGATGGAACAGGACGGTAGGGAGAGAGAGTGTGTGAGGACAAGAGCGATAGAGGGAGAAAGGGGTGAGGGCGCTTGCTGGGGTGAGGGTTTCAATGGCAGATGAGTCTGAGGGGGCAACTAGCTGCAGGGGGAGAATTGTTTAGCTGCCAAGAGGGCAAAGAAAACAGGGAAGGAGGCTGACGGTGATGAGGTGGAAAGAATTGTTGTGCAGAGGGCACCCTAAAGAGCAGGAAGCGCTGCTCTTCCACCTGTTTTACCTGTCAGCCTCATTGACAGGTAGACGGGTTTGACGGTGTGACCGAGTTGAGGGGTGGTAGGGCAAGTCAGTGAGCCAGAGGGTTGCAACGGTGAGCGGGCGATAGGATACGCAGGCATTAGGTTTGAAAGTGTAGAAGGTAAGGGATGAAAGGTTGAGAGAGAGGGTGGTTGGGACCAGAGAAGCAGATGTGTGGAGAGGGCTTGGGAGAAGCAGGGGAAGGGTACATGAGACAAAGTGAATGAGGTTGAAAGTGGGAGAACATGAGGGGGAAAAATGAATCCAGGTGAGAAGGTGGATGGGGCAACGTGGGGTGAACAATACACCAGCCATTCTGGCTGGTGTATTCTTGGGTGTTTGGGACGAGTTTTGGTTATTTCTATAATCACAAGAAATCGACTGATTTTGGGACCCAGTTTTTTCTGTTGGTCATAGCCCAAAAATCTGGATAAGACCATCTTCTGTTGCCCAGAGAAAAAGTCTGAAGTGTGTGGCAAGTTACGCCCAGACTGTTGAGATGTGAGCCGTCCCCATCTGCCTTATACAGCTCATTGTAATCCCTTGGCCATGTCCATACTCGTGCAACTACTTGACGTGGGTGCAGCTGGAGCCGGAGCACTGTTTGGTGGTGGTCCAGCAGCCAGACAACTGCCACGGCGTGCCACATGCTTGCTGGGATCTTATCCAGTTTTCCTGACAACTTCATGATTTTCTCGTGCCCTGTTTGCATTCTTTTGCTTCGTCTGTCCACCGCTCGATTCCAGTCCCATGCATGTGACCTAGGGTACAGTCCAAGATTATGCATCTCCAGGTTGGGTTGGTGCTTTGTTTGGACACCTGTGCACCTGTGCACTGAGTTATGGCAAAAACAGTGGTTTTGGACCGGTTGTCAGACAAATTCACCCTGCCACGTGCGCCTCCCGCCGTGTGCCGCGGCAAGTACTTATGTTGTGTGCTTGTCAGTTGTCAACTCTCTTTGAATTACTAGGCCATTGGAGCTTATGAGACTTTGTGCGTATTCCTTGTCTAACCCTTGCTGTTTCTTGCACCTGCTTGCTTGCTACTACACGAGCTGACTGGACAGTGTCTCTACGTCTGCAGCAGCAATGCTAGGAAGCTTCTTTGCAGTTTCTCATGGTATTAGAGCAGCGAGGCATCCCTTGCTGAGCTGTGCGGTAGAGACACAGCAGTGGCAGCATCTGTGAGAGTCATTGGTAAAGCCACAGTCCTCGGAGGACCAACCAACTCACGGTGACTCGCCATCGAGAATTAGAGCAACAGAGACACCTTTGCAAAGAAAGCAACAACCTCATCACCACGACAACAAAATGAATGCAGAAGAGGTTCTTCCAACATTTTCCAGCAACAGTTGGGACATTGGATGTCCCTATGCGGTCCGTGAAGCTTCTAGGAAGTTTCAATCGGGTGGAACCTACCATCACCCTAGATGTGTGAGAGCGTGACAATCTCAAATGACAATCCTTTCATACCTTTAAGGGCTCGTTAGAAAGCCCTTAAAGTCATGACCTGTCATTAGTCATGACCTGTCCATTGCATCCACTCGCATTTCGTTTCGTGACATGTAAAGTAGAAGAAAGAAAAAATCACTCTCAGATCCAGAAATCTTCTAGATTTCGGGTTGTGACAAAAAGTGATGTATTTTTGCCCTTTTGAATGTTTTTTTACAAAACTTCCACCATTGCGTTTAACATCCTTTGTCCCATGATTGCTCCAAGTTCCACTAGATTTGGGCAACCTTCATGCTGACGTCATCATTGTGGTTGATAACGTTGTTACCTACATTTGCTCAGTTTTTTGGCTGAGGCATCAATGTTTTCTAGCATTTCATATCCTCAAGAAACACTCTTTTTTTCTTGTGTGGACCATTCTGACATTCCGCCCAAAGCTAAGCGGCCCACATGGCGCCTGGCGACGACAAGAAAAAGGGACCTACTGCTCCTTCAAGCTCTAGCTCTGTGGCTGAGACATCCATTCCTTGCTCTTAGGCCATCGGCTCCCAAGTCCAGGCACAGGAGGACATCCAGCAGCTGCAGAAGGCATGGTGGCCACCCTCGAGGAGATTCTCACTATGTTGCAGAGGATGCAGCAGCCTCCGCCAGCCGCAACCGGAGCACCACAACACGTGGTGCAGCAGGAAGACGTGCAACAGCAGGGCATGTAGCAATAGAGCGTGCAGTGGAAGGGTGAGCAATAGCAGAGCATGCAGCAGCAGGTGTTAGCTGGAGATGAAAGCAGTAGTGACGACAATGATGGCCAACAACAATGGTCACGCAACCCTGGAGTAACCGTTCGCCAGGTTTCTGGCCTCTGGCTGTGCGACGCCGGCGAGGGGATGAGCCATCTCCAGTTGGGTGAATGGGCCACCCCCACACAGGATTCTAGGTTGCCTGTGTGTTCATTCTCGACGTGCCATTCTCCCGGCATTTCCTTCAGTGGGCTTTCGGTTCCCCGTGCGCTTGAGCGTGCCACTGAGGTTACCCTTCTCACAGATCGGCAGCAGAAGGATTTTGACATCCTACCACCATGCTTCAATAGTGATGTTGTATTTGATGCATGGGGAACCCTCTTCCAGGTGTGGGCTGATGGGCGTTTGACCATAATACTTGAGCAGGTATCAGAGGACCGACCCCTGCCAGGTGTATGCTATGGCGAGAGCCATAGGTGGCTTGCTCTACGCCATGCCCGTGGACGTCGTCGTTGACTTCACCCATTTTTAGGGGGCCCTTGGTACGGGTGCCGGAGCGGATCACCGCTGCGGCTAGGAGTTGGTCCTGACTCTTCTGGCAGCCAAGATGAATGCGACAATGATTTCATGTCTCGAAGAATTCAGCTATCTTGGGCAGGGTCCCTCTGAGTTGCTGGGAGCCTACTGGCGGCAAGCCATGCGGACTTATAGTCGCCTTAGGACCATTGGTGACTCCCATCTGTGGAATTTGCACACCAATATGGGTGGGACCCACGATGATCTTGTTGAAATGTCCACCTACTTCTACCAGGCGATTTTTGCCGATGTGTCGGACTCTTATGAGGTGCTCCCTTGGACCCATCTATACTATGTGTAGCAGACGACCGCACGTGAGGCTGCCTAGGCCCATCCGGCGAGTCCGCTAGTTGTCGTGACAACCGGCTCACCGACAACCTTGTTCCTTCTCAGCGCTTTGTCCTCATGCTCCTCTCTGTCACCCTCTTCCTAGGGTGTGGCTGCTGCTATGCAGGATAAGAAGGGCAAAGGGAGCAGTCGCAAAGGGTAGCAGTAATAGCAGCAGCAGCGTCTGCAACACTTTCGTGGTGGTAGTAGACGTTCAGTCCACTGCCATAGCAATTGGGGCCCACATCGCTACACGAAGTACATACAGTCCCTTGACTAGACACAGATTATGCAAAGTCTTCAAGCTGCATATCCCCAGCAATCGACTGCCTCTAGCACCTCCCAGAGCAACTATGTGACCACAATGGCAGTTGATTGTCCACCCGCCTTCAGTGACGCTAATGCCGCTGACCCACATGATTGCATCATCATGCAGCTTTGTAACCTTTTTGAGCTTCGCACTCAGGGAGGTACGAGTGTGTTGAAACAGACGTGTGGTCCACAGTGTGCTTGTCCTGTTGCGTTTGTGGCCCGTGATGATGCATGTGGGGGAGCGTGGACTGACTGTGATGACTTTTGGCCTGACTGTAGAGAGTGGTTGGACGAGGCCCAGATTCATGTTATCTATTATGAATCCATCATCCCTGCTTATGTTGCCGAAAGATGCAAAGTGCTTTGTGGCCCGTTGCTTGTTGTCGATGATGGGCCGTGAGGCGAGAGGTAGATGGATCCTTGACTTTGGTGTCACTTACCACATGACCTGTCATCGCACTGACTTTGTTGTCCTCGGTTGTGTTGGGTCCATTTGGTCTGTTTGCATGGGATGCTGTCAGTCCTTGTCAGTATAGGGCGTCGTAGTATGCTTCACGGTCTATCTAGCCCCTTGGAAATCTGTAACGTGCTCAACGTTCTTGCGATGGAGCTCGGCGTTTTGTTTTTTTGTGCATGCTCTTGGATGGGGCTCCCTGTTGAGCACTTTGCTCACGCAGCCACTGTTTCCATGAATGATACTCAGGTTGTTATCGTCCATAAACTTTTCGTTGATGACCTATACTGCGTCGCTTTCCGCCCTACCTCCATGCCTCCTTCCTCTTCCTCTGCTACATGTTTGTTCGTTACTGTCGTACTCTCCCCTGAGCACTAGCGCTTTTTGCATCGCCACCTCTGTCATGTGAGCTCAGACACCTTGTCCAAGCTTGGTTGGATGCAGCCCATCCTTGGTCTTGACACAGTTTCCATGGAGAAGCTGTCCACGACAGATTGCCTTTTTGGCGCCCAGGGCAAGATGCATCACTACACTTACCTTGACTCTACCTCGTGGGCACTGCGCTTGTTTGAGCTGGTCCTCTCTTACCTTCTCAGCCTCCTCTGTGTCGAGATCCTTATTGATTGATTGGGCTATGTCCTCACCCTCACCAACGACTTTACTCAGATGCGGCGGGTCTACAGCCTCTGCCACAAGAGCAATGCTGCTCTAGTGGTCCGCCTGTGGCTTGTCATGGCTGAGCG
Source organism: Penium margaritaceum (assembly GCA_023375785.1). Taxonomy (NCBI): domain Eukaryota; kingdom Viridiplantae; phylum Streptophyta; class Zygnematophyceae; order Desmidiales; family Peniaceae; genus Penium; species Penium margaritaceum. The sequence continues at coordinate 80,042 of SZWC01004626.1, forward strand.
TCAGTCTTGGCACACCCTCTTCACATTCGGCTCGGATTGTGGTGGTGATTTTCTTGGTGAGATGGACGCCTTCTTTGCTGAGTACGGTGTCTTTCAACATGTCTTGGCGTGTCCAAGCACGAGAACTGCACCATGGAGGATGCGGTTTGCGCCATGTAGTCCGAGTATGGCCTTCCCGAATCCTTTGCCTTTGAGGGCTTTGCGTACATGATGTGGGTCTCTAACCGCCTCCTGCACGGTCCCCAGCCAAAACATGTCATGCAGTACGGGCTCTGGTTCTGTCATTGGGTTGAAGTTTGCTTGTCTCACGTCTTGGGCTCCCTCGGTTGTGTCTCACAACACCGTCTTCTTCAAGGAACTGAGTTACCGCAACTTCTCCAGTGCCTTGTTTTTGCCCGCTGACCACATCTCTACTTGTGCGGGCTCCCAACAGATGGGGGAGAGTTCTCAGCCCAAAGCTATCAACAGGCCCGTCCTGGTTCCCACACCTGTAGCCCAGTCACCGGTTGAGGACGCGCCGGCCATTCTGGCTGTTGGTCTTGTGACCCAGCCCGATCCTGCAGGCCCCCGGTGCCAGTCCGTTCACCAGAACCTGTGCCATTGAGTGTACCTGCCCCTGTACCACCTAGTGCACCCAACCCTACACTATCTAGTACACCCAGCCCTGCACCGTCCAGTGCACCCGACCCTGCACCGCCCTGTGCATCCGACCCTGCTCCCGTGGTCCAGAGTGCACCTGACCCTGCAACCCGCAGTGCCGTGAACCTTGCGCCGTCCATTGCACCCAACCCTGTGCCGTCCACTGCACCCCAACTGTAGCTTTATCCCAAGCAGGCAGCTCTGTTTTAGCCTTCTTGTGTGAGCCCGGTTGTCGGCTGCGTCCACAGGTCCCGAGAGTATAGCGTAGGGCTGCCGGTGCATCCAGCCGCCCCACTCGAAAACATCCGGAGTGGCGAACCAGGCACGAAGGTCCTTGGCTTCTAGGCAGACCACATAGAGGTGCACCAACATGAGTCATTGGTCATGAGCTCGTATCGCGCGAGTTTGCGATAGCCTGTGACACAGGAGCAGGGCTTGCCATGGTTGAGCCACCCTCTAGTGGCTGCGCTCTTGCCACTCAGAGCTCCCCTATACTTGTGCCTGATTCAGGCACGCTGAAGGAGGCTTTCTCCACTAACGATGTAGCCAAGTGGTGTGCTACGTGCAAGAGCATGTTGTCTATGAGCTTGTTGATCTTCCCTCCGGATAGAAGGCAGTCAAGGCCAAGTGTGTATTCAGCAAGAAGGTGAAAACAGATGGCTCACTGGATGGCTACAAGGCCTGCGTGATAGCCAAGGGGTTTTTTCCAAGCTGAGGGTGTGGATCTTACAGAAACCTTTACCCCTATTGGCCGTATGATCAGAGCTCGTGCTCTGTGTGGGGTTGTCTCCTGTTTAATAGAGAACTACATCAAATGGATGTGAGTAACACATTCCTCCACGGTTCACGCAAGGAGGAGATCTACATGATCCAGCCACCTGGCTTCGAGGTTGGTGACAAGGTCTGGCGTTCGTGCAAAGCTTTGTACAACCTGAAACAGTTCCCTCAGTGCTGGAACCAAAAGATCAGCGATGTTATCACATGCGATAGGTACGTACGAAGTGATGCTGATCTGTCCTTGTTCATTCGACAGACAACTGGACACTTCACTGCCATCCTGGTCCGTGTGCTGATGCGCCTGGTGAAACAGACTTTCTATCTGGTAAGCCAGCTGGGGGCAGAGTTGGAGGTATGAAAGAATATGAAAGAGGTTATAGGTGCATGAGTAAAGGCTACCCACGGGATCTGTGAGTTCAAAAGATAAATGTCTGTTGCTCAAACAGAAGCTGCTGCAGGCTGATAGGTGGTGGTCGGGCTGTTCTGATGCTTTCATGGCCACGCACTTCACTGAAGAAGTGCTACTTTCCACTTCTCTTTTTTCCCGATTGGTCATGCTGCAATTGCAGCATGGATGCATTCCACCTCTTCCTTAGCTTCTCATCTGTGAGTTGCTAGAGCCCTTTCCTTCTGAATGATCTCTGCCTCTTCTAGGTCAGGTGGTTCTTCTGTTGTCTCTTCCACACCCATAATCACTCTCAATGTCTTTTTCCGCACCCCCTTTTTGTTCTTGTTTCTTCTTCTCAGTTCTATGTCTTTGGTTCCAAGTGCAATCCTTTGCGACATGTTTGGGATTATGATACATGTTTTGTTTTCACTGTTGTGCAGGAAGTGCACCACGGCCAGCTCCTCCATCGGTGTCTCCTGCATGAGTATCAGTCTGCTCTTGGCTCGTGAATTGCTGGCAGCTGTGTATGCTGGTGGCATTCTCCATGGCTTCCTGGATAGATGCCTACTTGCGGAGGTTCAAGTGTCTGATAACCTTATCAGGAACTGCACAGACAAGGTTTTGAAGCAAAAACTTGAGTGGTACGCCCTTCCTACATGGATTTTTAGTCATTGGTGCCAACTTGCAGAAGTGGTCTATAAAGCACTGAATACCATCTCCTTTATTTGTGAAAACTGATTAAACTTCCACAGTCTCTCATCCTCTAATGATGGGTTTGAAACTGGAAATTAGTGTGTTGCTTACTTTCAGAATGCAAAGGGCTGTTGGGAACTGTGCTGATTGGCGAAGCCCCATGCAGATGAAGCTCCTCGGTGGTGAGTTGCATACCAGGAGGGATTCTTCCAGTGGTAGTGTATAGGGTAATATGCTACAAACAGTTCAGTGGATCCTCCCCATCCAGGCCAGGCCAGGCCATTGAATTTGTTTATGCGTGGAAGGTTGGCAGGTTTATGCACGTACATGTTTAGGAAGAAAAACTGCACTTCGGGTGGTGTGGATAGACAGAAACATGGTCAGTTTGTTGGGAAGGTACAGAGGACATGGCAGGTTGTACCAAAGAACCAGAGAGTCCGTAGGGGAGACCTGGTCCAGTGGATGTGTGCATACATTATGTTCCAGGGTCAAGGTGGAACTAATGATATCCTTGTGGTAGGGCTATTGGCATCTGGTTTGTCCCCAGATACCCTGTTGAAGATGGGGAGGAGAAGGTGTTCATCCCAGATGCCGCAGCTGTCAATGGAGGTGCACCAATGATGCCCTGGCGGGTGGTGGTAGGCCAATTGTCTGTTTATTGGTGATCTTGTGCGACTTGGCTCATCATCTGATTTTGAGGCTGGATTACTGGGTTTGTGGATCATGGTAGGGTGAAGAATCGATGGCTCTTGGATGAGTTTCCAGTTACTGTATGCATTTTCATCATCATCCCAGGAAGCTGAGGTGGTGCTGGAGGCTTTCCAACCCCTGCCATTGCTTGAGATGATACTGCCATCCCACCAATCCCTTAATTAGAGTCTTGGAGACTTGCGTGGTAAACAGGTTGCCGGTGTCACTAAGGGCGGAAGGGGTGGCATGGCAATCCTATGACCGTGTGCTACCAGCTGTGTCTGCGGATTAGGTATCCCATGATTTGCTGGGGATCCTCCGGCAGCGTTCATTGTGGACTATGGTAGCGTCAGGACCTGCTGAAATACCTAGGATGAAGACTACTGCTTCTGCTGTAAATGTGAATACGCTGAAGTAATTGGTTGCTGCTCAGTGCAAATTTGCCACTGCATTGGTCTGTAGAAGCTTGTGAGCCTGCTCCTCAACCTGATTTCACTAAAATTCCTACTGATATGTGGGCTGAACGGAGTATGGAACCACTCCTCCACCAGGTTGCATCTTTCAGAAGTTTTGCCCCTCGTCAAGCCGCATTGTGATTGGTCAGGTGGTCAATGCGTTGTTGAAATGAAGATGCCAGATAACACCTTCAAAAGATAAAATTGGAATTGCCGTTGCACAAAACCACACACACGCCCAAAGCCAGCATCATTTGTGGGCAACATCAAGTCTGGAGCCATCATTGAGACAGTGCCTACAAAGGAAAGCCATGAAAATCTGGCTGGAAGAGCAGTAGAAATGCAGGACCATTGCTGGAGGTCAAAAGTATGGCACAAGGAAAAACAGCCCGTTGAAATGACTGTCCACAAGGCGGCACTGGGCGCATGCCACTCTGCGACGCGGCAGAAACTCAGCCAGAAGGACTGAGTCGCCAACATATAAGATATATCTTAGCAGGGTGTGCATAAAGATGATTCTATTTCATTCCCTGAATGCAGAAGAAAGTATAGGAAAGAGGCCACGTATCAAGGGAGCTATGGGCTCTCAAATATGGGATAAATGTTTTGAAGACTTCAGTGTTTCAGTTTCTTACTAAGAACTTAGCTGGATAACGGCTCTTAAATTCATTGCAGTGATTTGGTGCCAAATTCCAGTGATGTGTTTTGCCAAAGAAGCACAGTTTTTCACTGGGATAATTCATCCAGGATTTGGGCTCGTACTATTTGACTAAGTAATGATACAATACAGTAACGTTCTCAGGGACAGTCACGATTCTGAGATGAGGTCTGCCGACAGGTTGTGAAACCCGTCAAAACTAAGTATCAGACTCAATAATCATTGAACCAGGATTTCTCCCAATGGACCCAAAAGTGCTGATGTAGTTGACTGAAGCTCCTTGGCCTTGGCTGAGACACCTTGGTGCACATATTGGTTCTTGAGAGTGCTCGGTTGAGCGGTCCTTGATGCTGAGCGGCAGAGCACATCCAATGCATGTTGTAGCAAGTAGCCAATGCTACACTGAAGCTAATTGAGCATGTTTTGGTGAAGACAAAAGCTTTTCAGTAGCCCTGTAATTTTCTAGAAAATTCCCTTGAACAAAACCGTAAAACAAAACCTTCCATGGCTCGTCAATCTTTGGGTGCCTCTGAAATCTGCAAGAAATCTGCTAACATACTGTGAGATGACCAGAAAGAGCAAGATTCTCCGCTATGGCTTGCACAAGAATGGTTGAACCTCAGAGCTGATTAGACCAGCTTTATGAAAGCACCGCATGCCTTTTGTTTTGATGGATGTACTGCTGGTGATTCATGGGCTGCTTAGAGGCCTGTGGGACTGCTCCTCCACCAGGTGGCATTGCATGCCCTGTGTGCTGCTGGAAGTACTGGTGCTGATGCGTGGGTTGCATGGAGAATTGTGTGCCTGCTCATTAATCTGGTTGAAATGTGTGCCCTTTCTACTGCTGGAAGTCATGCTGCTAATGAGCGGGGTCGTGGAGACTTTGTGGGACTGCTCCTCCACCAGGTTTCATTGCATGCCATCTCTGATACTAAATGTACTGCTACTCATTTGCGGGATTTGCGAAGGCCCTTGGGATTGCCCCTCCACAAGGCTTTGTTGAAAAGTTGCCCCTTTGCATGCCCAAGTGCGGCGCCAGGAGGCGCCGACCAGCCGCCAGAAAGTGGAAGCTCCGCGCCGGAAGATCTGGCGACTTGAGGATTTCTCAGATCCTAAACTGGACGATAACACCACAAAGTTGAAAAGTCGCTAAATCCGGTGGAATGTTTTCTCCGGAAACGGACAAGTATCGATGGAGTTATGGCCTTCCAAAGTTGGGGTGTGCGCAGCGGCTCTAGGAGCCGGGTGCGACTCGAAATCCGGTGGATAATCGACCGGATTGAGTTACAAAGATACCATCTGGAGAAATTGCTCTGGAAGGCCTGCCGAGGCGTCCGGTGGATGATCCACCTGTTCCGGCGGATCATCCACCTGATCCTGTAGTACAAGTTGTTACTGAGGGACTTAGCCAAAATCCTGGCTCGGCGTCTGAAGCTCAGTAGTATGTTTTGTTACTCGGGGACTTCGTCAAGATTCTGACTGCAGGTCCGCGGACAGGTTTCAAACCTCGTCACACCCCATCACCAAACTCAACCCAAAAGTGGGGGAGGTGCGTGAAAACAGTGCAGAGGACCCCTAAACCACGTGCAATGGGACCTGCGCCTTGGGAAAGGTGTTTCGCACGTGAAGGAAGGCGCCACGGCGTATGCGCGCCATGGAGGCGTTAGGCCTTTCTGTGGTGGGTGAGACCTGCGCTTTGGCAAGCGTAGCTTGGGCTGCACTTGGCAGAATTGCACACAGTTTGGTACGTTGGAAAGCTCATGAATAGCCCTACAAATGTTGTGATCATTTCCATGCTCAAAAACTAATGCAAAATTGTGTTATGCCCTTTGCGGTATGATCACTTTGTCTCACAACCTACCCAAAGCCACTGTTTTTTCAATAACTCTGTGCATAGGCATTTCACCGATGCACCATCTGAACCTAGAGATGCATAATCTCAAACCAAAAACTATGCTAGGTCATATGCATGGGTCTGGAATTGAGCAGTGGAAAGACAAAGAAAAAAACATGCAAACAGGGCACATGGCTCGTCCATCAACAAAATCCTACAGTTAGCAGAGAAACTACAGAAAGACCCAGCAAGCATGTGGCACGCCGTGGCACCTGTCTGGCTTCTGGCGATGGTTGGGCCAGCACCAGACGGTGCATTGGCTCTAGCTGGGCCAGCATCAAGTATCTATACGAGTGTGGACATGGCCGAACGGTCGTAGTGAGCAGTACAAAGCACACGGGGACAGCTTGAATCACATCACTCCCTCGTGATCCGATGGTATGCATGTACATACGCGTTCATAACTGACACAAGTGCCAAAAGAGGAGCTCAGTTGATCAGTACGCACACATCCCGCGCTCAGTCACCATAATGCAAAAGATGTAGCCCAAAAAAACAAATGGCCACCATATACTTCCCATGGGCTGGTATCTTGGTCATGAAGTGAGCCCGCTACATGTCCGTGCCCACCCAGATGATGGTAATCACCGGCCGCTCCACCAAGTCACACACAAATTCATGCTCGATAGCAATGTCATTCATGTGTGCATCGAGCACACCATGTTTCTTAGCAATGACAAGTGCACTCTCGTTTTCATAATGCAGAAAAATGGCAGGCACAGACCAATCCAACTAATGAAACAGACGTTGTAGCCACACAGCCTCAGCAGCCCCAGTCTCCAGCATGACATACTCATCCTCTGACCAGCTCCATGCAATGAATTCATGTTTCTTCCTGTGCCATGAAACAACGGTGCCATCCAGCAAGAGGACATGAACGGTCCGACTCCACCCATCAAGGTTCCATGCCCAGTCACTGTCTGTATAGCCGTCAGTAACCACAAAAAACTGACGGCAAAAGCAAAGCCCAAGATAGGGCATGGAGACCATGTAATGGATCACTCACACAGGTGCATGTAAGGTTTGTGCTCCAGGGCACTTGGAGAACAGTGCAAGCAGGTTGATGGCAAAGATGATGTCCGGATGGGTGGTTGTGGCTAGGTACATGAGTGAGCCAAAGAGTCGCAGGTACAGGGTCACGTCCAATGGCTCCCCCAGCCGGAAAAGGTCCACCTGCTTCAGGCCATCGTGTCCATTGGGTGTGATGGGTGTGGAGATGGTGGTCACTGCACCAAGGAGATTTATGGGCTGCTCTGGGCCTGGTGAATTTGGAACTTCCATCTCCGGCAGTCAGGCACAATCTCCACCCCGATAGATATAGATGTAGGACCAAGGTCCTTCATTCTGTAGGCGGTCTGAAGGCCATTGACTTTGGCCAGGATGACAGTGAATTACCCAGCTGTATTATCCTTCTTCACGGCCTCCTCTACTATGAGAATCAACAGCTGGAACTTGCAACACAAGGGTTTTTTCATCCCCGCCATAGCTTATCTTTCTGGATGAAATTGACTGGAGATAGGTAGTACAGCCTTTGTAGCCACGGTGATGAGACTCCATTTACCACACCTGCTGCATTGACTGGATATGTGGGCGGAATTTCCTTGCAATCAAAGGTATTGGTGCCACACATACCACAATTCTCTCTTAGACCTTGAAGCTGCTTGATGGAGCAGCCTCGTTGTGCCAACCTTGCACCTCTTTTGCAATGCAGCATAACGGTTGGGCATTGGGGATTGTGCAGTGCTAGTGGAGAGCCTGCATGAACCAGTCTCCATGCATGTCACTAGAGCATGAATCTAAAATGTGCTTCTGAGGACGGACTACCTTATCCTGCACTGTGCAAACCTCCTCTTTCGATGCGGGGTTATGGGAATATGCGTGCTCCGGTCCTGATGGTGCATCAAGCTCCTTGTGGGCTACTCCACGCTTGACACTGTGTGTGAAATCTGGATACCTGAAGCCACCATTGGCACCACTCAAATGATACCCAGCTACCCATGACATGAGCATCGCAACTTAATCCTCAGATGGATAATATGATGCACATGTGTCTGCAACCTCTGTTCCTCCCATAGTAGGTATGTCTGCTTTGAAGTTTGGTGTCCCATCGAAATTTGCTGCTACCAATACAACAACAAAGACACCCGGAGCTGATGGCGTATCTACAACCTGTAGATCTGTCGATGTTGCTGTTGCTGGGATCGCCTCCCCTGCCACAATCTGCGTAACATATATACATATATATATGTATATATCTATATATATATATCTATATCTACATCTATGTCTATGTATATCTATATCTATATCTATATCTGGATCTACATCTATATCTATATCTATGTCTATATCTATATCTATATCTATATCTATATCTACATCTATATCT
>SZWC01004626.1:88685-110214 GCA_023375785.1 Penium margaritaceum
TATCTATATCTATATCTATATCTATATCTATATCTATATCTATATCTATATCTATATCTATATCTATATCTATATCTATATCTATATCTATATCTATATCTATATCTACATCTATATCTGTATCTATACTGGTGCGGTCGCCGGTGCTGTCCATGCTTTTGTCTCTTTTGCTGACAATAGGGTCATGAGAGGAGTCGTGCACACCTTCATGTTTGTAGTCAGTGTGCACATACTCTCCTTGTCAACCTCTGGGATCACAGAATCTGGTACGTTCATTGACATGCCCAAGCCAAGGTGGGCGCATCATGTCATCAAGCACTGGCCCGCTTGGAGCGACTGGTCAAAGAAGTGTCATTGTGTGAAGTGTCAACGCACACCGAAGATTGAGGATGGAGAGGATGGCTGAAGCCTGCGATGGCAGGTCCGATGTGTCAAGGCTCCAGATAGCAACGGTCTTGAAAACGGGTCCTGACATGGGAGGCCGCAAACCACTCTTGGTATTGCAACCAAGATAGCATATCACCCTCGAATGATGGATCCACACTGTACGTTCGTTCAGTTTGCAACCACACAAATTCTGCATGAAGGTCTTTTGTTTCTATCCTTTGTTGGACACTCTATGAAGAGTCTCAAGGGCAAGAACTGTAAATGGATGCATGCAGAATACACGCTTTCATACTTGCAAAGCTTTGCTAATGCTTATGCTTGCAGTGGCTCCACAGGAGCCAACCTCAACACACACTCCTATTTGGCGCGTCCTGAGACCGCCAAGAATCTGTTGTTCTTCTATGCCCCATGGTCACTGCTGTGGCTTGACAGACAGGTTGGGCATGCACTGCTCCCTTGGAGTATGTCCCCCAAACCTTGTTCGTGGTGCAAGTCCAAGCGAGACACCAGAAGTGTAGCGCAACGGATAGCATGTTGGACTTAGGGACAACAGGTCCTGTGATCAAGCCTTGATGTGCGCATGAGGTTTCTTTACCTTCCAGCACAGGGGAAGTTTCTTATGAATTTCTCCATGCATGAGGAGAGTGCGCCACTTGGCGGTCAGTGGATGCACCAATTGGCGGACTAGTGAGGTGGTGCGGAGTGACCACCCCAAAAGTGTCACTACCCACACACCTTAGAATCCAGGCCTAGGACTATATGTACCAGGCTCATTCCTCATTCTAATTACAAAATCTGACCTTAGATGCTCCTCACAGAGTTGTCCAAATAAGGAACAGTATAAAGAAGACACTTGTTGGTCTAAGCCCCACAAGTTAGTCTTTGACTAGCACCTCGCGTGAAAGTGACCAAGTGTTGAGTGGACAAAGTTGCTAACAAGTGATTGCCTAGGAACTGCTCAGTGTGGAACCGTGATCTTGAGGGTGATATCCTCTCCTAGCTGAAATGCTAGGAGCAGACGGCAGGTGCTATTGTGTCGGCCCTGTTTTCTAGTCCGTTTGCCTCAAGCCGGTTGACAGAATCATCCTCATGACAGGCTCAACGAAGCTTTGTAGAAGCTTCTTGTCCCATTCTGGGCCACAAAGTCAATTGCGGCTGACGCCGGGTTTGAACCTGCAATCCATGAGATCCGGCAACTGTTCCAACTAGGCCACAAAGGTGTGTTTCCTGTGATGATCTCCTGGGGACATACCCATGACGAGCAGTGTATTCCTAGCATATCTTGGAAGAGACCAAGGGGATGTACTCCATAGAGCATTGCATTCCTTATCTGTCCGTACAGCCAGCGAGCTAGCTAGCTAGCCAGTGGACAACATGCATACCACTCAACAAATCTGTCCCTTGCACCTCTGTGCATCTCTGATTCATTGGACTCCATCAATGTGTTGTGGCTCACCCTTCCTTTGCAGCACTCCTCATGCCGAAACCACAAATTCCTGCATAGTGCAAGTCCCTTTGTAACGTCTTGGTGATGCACTCAGCAAGCATGCTCTTGATTCTGCAGTGCTGCAAGTCCACCACGTTCTTCATGACCAAGTAACGTGATTAGTGGTAACGTATGTCCATGTGCTTCATTCACCAGGAGATGATATCATCTACAGACATCCAGATGGCGCTCATGTTGTCCACGTGTATGAGCATGGAGTCTTTGACTGGTTGGTCTAGGCCCGAGGAGTTAGTCCTTGACTGGCACCTCGCAATGTGACCAAGTGTTAAGTGGACAAAGTTGGTAGCAAGCCTAGGAACTGCTCAGTGTAGAACCGTGATCATGAGGGTGATGTATTCTCCTTGCTAAAATGCTAGGAGTGGACGACAGGTGCTATTGTGTCGGCCCTGTTTTCTAGTCTGTTTGCCTTAGGCCGGTTGACAAAGGGTTATGGGCCCACGCTGACCAGTTGTAAGGCACGCTTCACTTAACTCTCGTACACTCTCTCTAGATGGATACGCCGGATCTATCAGCTCTATCAGGTCCATCAGCTCCATCAGCTTCATGAGCTCCAACGGCTTGGTCTGCACTCAGCACACAGGGACCAAGGAGAAGCTCTGCCCTTGGAGGCACGACCCTCGTGTCCCAACCAGGACAAGGTCTGTCCTTGGTGGCAAGACCCTGGGTGTCCTGGTGTAGAAGTATTCTCTATCTGCAGGTGAACTTCGGCTCAAGGGGTAAGCAACGGATCTGCATCCAAAAACCGGTAGCAGACATCAGCTAACATCAGCCTACATCAGCCTCAATGCAGCAGAGACGTGGGATGCAGACAAGGGCAACAAAAATGGTTGACCCATCGGGAGGAGTGGGGGCTGCCGCAGGGCAGTCCTCAAACTCAATAGTGGCTACCACAGGGCAGACCACTTGAGCAAATGTGAGTACTACGTCACTGTCGCAAGGTCTTGGACCCTTGGGAGGAATCCCCATTTTTGAGGGGACTGACTTCCCCCTTTGGAGATGGCAGTTCGAGCTGGAAATGAAAGTGCGCGGCCTCATCAAGCTTTTGAAGGGAGAGGAGCAGGTTCTTGTGGATGGCTTACCGGAGCACGAGGCATGGATGGAACCGAATGATATTGTCATGTCATTCTTCAGAAATGCGATTGCTAAGAAGTATGCTCCCATCATTGCCGGGTACACGCTGGCTTTCAGAGCTTACGACAAGCTCAAGCACATGCACCAATCCACCTCCCTCGGGAACAGATTATTCATCCTACAACGGCTGATCAGCATGCGGGTGAGTGAGGGCAAATCAATCTCCGAATTCCTACACGAGTTTGAAGGACTCCTTGGCGAGGCTCGCCAGATGAACTGGGACCTTGACAAAAACATGCAAGCCATGATCCTCCTCATGGCGCTACCGGAGAGCTGGAGCCCAATGATCGCCGTCATGGGTGGTTGGAAGGAGGATGACCTGACGTACACGGCAGTGTTCGAGTACGTGCGAAATGAGGCCATGCGCCGCAGCGAAAGTGAGGCTATCTTCTCAGCCTATGCCGCTTGCTACGGTGGCCGCGAGAGCACAGGGTCAGCCTCTGGTCAGAAAGGCGCAAGCTGAAGCGGTGGCGGCGGAGGCAACAATGACGGCAAGGCTCCCAAGCGACAGGGCAACTGCCACAACTGCGGCAAACCTGGGCACTGGGCAAGAGAGTGCAGGTCGCCAAAGAAGGAAGACAGCGGAAGCAGTGGGAACAAAGGTAGCAAAAAGGGTGGCAAAGAAGCCACCAACATGATGGCACAGAGCGCGCCACCGGCAAAAGGAGCGGTGCTGCTCAGGCCAGGAGCTTTTGGGCTCAACTCCGGCACCGATCATCACTCCAGCAATGACCAGGCTGGATTTGTCTCAATCGGTTCCACCGAGCGGCGGTTCACATGCGCAAAAGGTATCGTTGTGTACGCAAAGGGCGTAGGAGACAAGCTGGTGAGCATCAGCCTCAACGGTGTGGAGAAGGATCTATGGCTACGTGATGTGGTCAACATGTCCTCGTTTGCGGCAAACCTCCTGTCCATGTCAAAAACAACAGTCAACGACATGACGGTGGTGTTCACACAGGAGAAGGCGGTCATCGCCAGGAACGAGGACATCAAGGTCCTCTATGACAACAGACATCTCATGGCATAGGTTCCACGGATTGACGGGCTCTACGTATTGCAGAGAACGGCAACAAAGAGCTCCGAAGACGGGGGTCATCCGGGTGCAGCGGAGGCAGTGATCTCGGTACCACCGCAGGAGAGCACACCAACAAAAAATGAAAAAGCATCCTCTGCTCCAAAGGACGAAGACGCCTATCTGTGGCATAGATGCTTTGGGCATATTGCAAACAGCAAGCTCCAAGTCATCCAGCAGCAACAGCTGGTCCGTTGCATGGATGGTTGCAAGAAGGATGCAGTTGTATGTGGTAGACTGTGTGATCCTTGCCTCCAAGGCAAGACCAAGCAAACGCTCTTTGAGCGCAACGGTCGCCGCGCAGAATCAACCCTTGACCTGATTCACACCGGCGTGTGCAGACCCTTTCGCACGGCATCAAACGGTGGTAGCAAGTATTTCCTGACCTTCATCGACAACCAGAGCCGCAAAGTGTGGATCTTCTTCCTCAAAGCAAAGCGAGAGATCAGAAAAAAATTACAGGTGTTTGTCGCCATGGTGGAGCGGCAGATTGGAAAGAAAGTCAAAGCAATGCAGAGCGACAACGGCGGAGAGTATGAGGCATGCAAGGGCTGGTTGTGGCAACATGGGATCAACCACCAGCCCACAATGTCTTACATACCGCAGAGCAATGGTGTTGCCAAACGGATGAATCAGACCATCCTCGGCATGGTGCGTAGCATGCTCTTTGATGCAAAGCTTCCACCGCGGTTCTGGGTGGAAGCGGCAAGAACGGCATGCTATCTCGTCAACTTGACTCCTGCGGCTGCCTTGGGCAGGCGCAGAAAGAAAAAGGGCAAGCAACAGATGACGCCACAAGAAGTTTGGTTAGGGAAGTACCCGGACACATCACACCTTAAAGTCTTCGGCTGCATCGCATGGGCAAAGGTCCAGGGGGGTAAGGGTGCCAGTAAGCTGGATGCAAGAGCGCGAAAGTGCGTTATGGTGGGCTATGAGACGGCCCACAAGACGTACCGCTTCTGGGACCTGGCAGGAAGAAGACTCATCACCAGTCGGGACGTAACCTTTGACGAGGGGAAACCAGGCAAGGAAGGGATGCTTGATCCCAAAGAAGCTCCAGAACAAGGAGAGTGGCTGGTGCTGCTGGAGTCAGGTGCTCAAGCTCCTGAAAACTGGCAAGTGGTGCCACTGCGGCAGGTCGTGAAGAAGAGTGGTGTGGCAGGGGGAGCGGCTGCGCAGGCTGACACAACGGCGAGCTCTGACACGGAGTCAGAGACGTCTGAGGCCTCTGAGACCAGCTCGGAGGCCACTGGCTCTTCAAAAGAAGAGAACTTTACTTCAGGGCAGCTAGCAGCACAGGAGCAACAACATTGCAAAGATCCACCAGCACTGCAACGTCGCAGTACACGACAAAGAAAACAAACTCCAAGATACGACGCTGATATCGGAAGCTGGACTGGACTCAGCTGGTCCTGTTTGGCTTAGGGAGAGCCGCTCACTGTGGCTGAGGCGCTGGTAAGGCCCGATGCGGCCAAGTGGAAGGAGGCGGTGGACAGCGGGCTCGCGTCCATAGAAGAAAATGGCACATGGGTGCTGGTGGACAGACCCGCTAATGCTCACGTGGTGGGCTTAAAGTGGGTGCTCAGGTTGAAGCGGAAGCAAGATTACAGCATCGACAAGTACAAGGCAAGGGTCGTGGCAATTGAATTCTCACAGCGCGCAGGGTCTGAGTACAATGAGACCTTCGCACCGGTCGTCACGTTTGCCTCCATCAGGTCCCTGCTTGCTGTCGCTGTCGCCAAAGACCTTGAGATCCACGAGATGGATGTGAAGACAACCTTCCTTTATGGGAAGATCGACAAGGAGGTGCTAATGGAGGTACCAGAAGGTGTCAAAGCACCCAAGGGTAAGGTGTGCAAGCTGGTGAAGGTATTTTTCGGGCTGAAACAGGCCCCATGGATCTGGTACAAGGAGATAGACAGCTTCATGGCTGAGATATCCTTTGCACTTTGCAAGAATGACCCCAGCGTCTATGTGCGGGAGGACGAATGTGGCTTTCTACTTGTGGCATTGTACATGGATGATCTTATCATGTGTTCTTCCTCGCAAGAGGCCCTCACGGACCTCAAGAAAAATCTGGCCAGCAGATTTAAGATGAAGGACATGGGACCTCTCGAGTACTACCTCAGGATTGCTGTTCACCGCAACCGCAAAGCAGGCACCATCGAGCTCAACCAGACCAAGTACATCATGGACATCGTGAAGCACTACAACATGGAGGACTGCAAGCCCGTCAGCACCCCCATGCCCTCCGACTGCAAGCTCTCCTCAATGTCACCAAGCAACAAGGCAGACCGGCAGGAGATGCAAAACATTCCATACCAGTCCGCCGTTGGGATCCTCATGCATGCGATGGTGGGAATGCGACCTGACATTGCTTATGCAATGGGTTAGGTGAGCAGGTTTGTGGCCAACCCTTGGCCAGAACATTGGCAAGTCGTGAAGCAGATTTTCCGCTACCTCAAAATGACTCAGCATGTTGGACTTTGGTTTGGAGGTCTAGAAGGATCAGACTTGCTCCGACTGACATGCTACACAGACGCGAACTGGGGAGGACGGATTGATGAGAGGAAGTCCACCTCAGAGTTTGTCTGTCTTCTCAATGGTGGTGTGGTCTCGTGGGTAAGCAGGAAGCAAGACTACGTCTCACTTTCTAATGCTGAGGCGGAGTACATTCCACTCTCCAAAGTGTGCAAGGAAACACAGTGGCTTTGGTGTTTGCTTGATAAGATCAAGGCACTACAAGAGGAAGCAACCGTCATCCACATCGACAACCAAAGTGCCATCGCTATGGTAGAGGACGACATGATCTCCTGGCGTACAAAGCACATTGATATTTGGTATCACTACTCACGTGACCTTGTTGCCAAGGGTGCCATGGAACTGAAGCACGTCGCAACCAAGAAAATTCTTGCGGACATCTTGACAAAGCCGCTAGACAACAACTTGCATGTTACAGGTGCTCGAGGAGTCGGCATGGTGGATGCAAGAGCTGAGAACTAAAGACCATGAAAATTGGCATGCTCAAACACAACCTAGAGCTACAGGTTCATGCCAAAGAAAACTAGCACAGCAGGTGGCCTAAGATGCACGGGAGAGATTGTTGTTCTTCTATGCCCCATGGCCACTGCTATGGCTTGGTGGACAGGTTCGCATGCACTGCTCCCTTAGAGTAAGTCCCCCAAACCTTGTTTGTGGTGCAAGTCCAAGCGAGACACGAGAAGTGTAGCGCAACGGATAGCATGTTGGACTTAGGGACAACAGGTCCTGCGATCGAGCCTTGATGTGCGCATGAAGTTTTTTGACCTTCCAGCATAGGGGAAGTTTCTTGTAAATTTCTCCATGCATAAGGAGAGTGCGCCACTTGGCGGTCAGTGGATGCACCAATTGGCGGACTAGTGAGGTGGTGTGAAGTGACCACCCCAAACGTGTCACTACCCACACACCTTAGAAGCGAGGCCTGGGACTATATGTACTAGGCTCATTCCTCATTCTAATTACACAATATGGCCTTAGGTGCTCCTCACAGAGTTGTCCAACTAAGGAACAGTATAAAGAAGACACTCATTGGTCTAAGCCCCACGAGTGAGTCTTTGACTAGCACCTCGCGTGAAAGTGACCAAGTGTTGAGTGGACAAAGTTGCTAACAAGTGATTGCCTAGGAACTGCTCAGTGTGGAACCGTGATCTTGAGGGTGATATCTTCTCCTAGCTGAAATGCTAAGACGGACGCCAGGTGCTATTGTGTCGGCCCTGTTTTCTAGTCCGTTTTCCTCAAGCCGGTTGACGGAATCATCCTCATGACAGGCTCAACGAAGCTTCGTAGAAGCTTCTTGTCCCATTCTGGGCCACAAAGTCAATTGCGGCTGACTCAGGGTTTGAGCCTGCAATCCATAAGATCTGGCATCTGTTCTAACTAGACCACAAAGGTGTGTTTCCTGTGATGATCTCCGGGGGACATACCCATGACGAGTAGTGTATTCCTAGCCTATCTTGGAGTAGCCCAAGGGGATGTACTCCATAGAGCATTGCATGCCTTATTTGTCCGTACAACCAGCCAGCTAGCAAGCTAGCCAGTGGACAGCATGCATACCACTCAATAAATCTCTCCCTTGCACCTCTGTGCATCTGTGATTCTCTGGACTCCATGAATGTGTTGTGGCTCACCCTTCCTTTGCAGCACTCCTCATGCCGAAACCACGAATGCCTGCATAGTGCAAGTCCCTTTCTAACCTCAAGGTGATGCCGTCAGCAAGCATGCTCTTGATTTTACAGTGCTGGAAGTCCACCACGTTCTTCATGACCAAGTAACGTGATTAGTGGTAAGGTATGTCGATGTGCTTCATTCACCAGGATTTGGTATCATCTACAGCCATCCAGATGGCGCTCATGTTGTGCACGTGTATGACCATGGAGTCTTTCTGTGGTACTGTCATTTTGCCAAGCAAGCTACGCAGCCACTAAGTCTCCTCGCACAACTCAGATAGGGCAACATACTCTCCCTCTACTGTGGACACGGAAACACAATCGTGCTTCCTACTGCCCCATGGGATGGCATTGCCAGTCAAGATGCACACATATCCAGAGGTGGATTTGTGTTCGTCAAGATTTTCTCCCCAGTCAGCATCGGTGTAGAACTTCAAGCGGAGGGGGTCCGTTCCTTCTCGCCCTCCAAGGACGAGGCCCATGTGATGTGTCGTCTACATGAAGTGCAAGGTGCACTTCACTGCTAGTAAATGTTGTGGCCCTCGGTTGGCCACGAACCTACTCACTTGTCCCACATCATAGCAGATGTAAGGAGGAGTCCCTACCATGGCGTACATGATGCTGCCCACAGTGGACTGGTAGGGGATGTCTTGAATCTCCCTTCATTCCACTTTGTTGGTTGGTGAAATGGACGCCTTTAGCTTTGTATCGGTCAACATTGAGGTACTAGCAAATTTTCAGTCATCCATGTGATTGCGCTTCACTACCTCACCGATGTATTTGGTTTGGTTGAGTTTGACAATGCTTGCTACTCGATTGCGATGGATGGCAATGCCGAGGTGGTACTCGAGAGGATCCATGTCTTTCATCTTGAACCTTTTGCTGAGGTTAGACTTCAGCTCATCTAGTAGTTCAAACAATGAGGAGCACAGGATGAGATCATCCACATACAATGTACCCAGCATCAACCCTCCTCCATCACCGCACACGTACATGCTTGGGTCATTCTGGCAATGCATAAAGGAGAGACCAGTCCTGAAACCGTCCATCTGTTTGTACCACATCTTTGGGGCATGTTTCATACCGTAGAGTGCTTCCACCTGTTTAACATTTGCCCCTCTGCATACCTAAGTGCGTCGCCGAGAGGCGTCAACGAGCCACCAAAGAGAGGAAATTCCTTGTCGATGGATCTCGCAACTCCTGGATTTATCAAATCCTAAAATGGAGGATTGCCCCTAAAATTTGATGAGTTGCTGAATCCGGTGGAAGTTAATTCATTGGAATCGGAATAGTAACGTGGGAGATGTGGACTTCAAAAGTTGGGGTGTGCGCTACGGCTCTGGGAGCTAGCCGCGGTTTGACTGCCGGTGAATAATTGACCGGAACGAGCAACAAAATGCCATCTGGGGATTTTGCTCCAAAAGGACTGCCAATGCGTCCAGGGATGATCCGCCGGATTTCAGGTGTGGACTCTTGTTACTGAGGGACTCAGCCAAAATCCTCGCTCGGAGTCCGAAACTTAGTAGTACCGTTTGCTAGTCGGGGACATAGTCAAGTTTCCGACTACAGGTCCGCGAACACGTTAGGAACCAAATCAATCTCCATCAGCAAACACAATGATTAACTCATTGAAACAGACCTCAAAGGCGCGAGAGGAACCGCCGGTACACGTAGGGACATGTGCGCCTCTGGAATGTGGTTTTGATGGGTCCTTGATGTGTGAGGGCGCCTCGGCGGGCGACGTGATGCACAACATCGATTGAGCTGCTGGTTTGGGGTGTTGCGCTACGGCTCACGTAGCGGGAGCTACGGTGATTCAAATCACGCATGGTTTTGTGCAATGGAGAGCTCATGACTAGCCCTAAAAATATTTAGATCATGTGCATGGTCAAAAACGTATACAAAATCGCGCTCTTTTCTCCACAAAAGTGACTGTCTCGCAACTCTCTTCCACTTCCAGAAACATAGCAGGAGGCGACCAGAAAGCTCACGCATTGACTCAGAATCACTCGCACAAGATATAGCCGAAAGCACAAAAGACCAGTCGGGCCACGTTGGCACTGCACCCCAATTTCTGACAACGGGTTGTGGGCCTACAACCTTGACCGGTCCACACATTGCTCACGGCTTTCGCAATGGACAGAATCATCGTTGGGAATAACATCACCGTCAAAATCTACAATCCCGGAGTTGAAGACTGCACAGATGGCGCAGAAGGAGACGCAGCCCATCCAGGAGCATGCAGGTGGCCCTGGCTACAGGCTATTGAGGTGGTACTTTGACTCGCGCATCAGGGACTGCTCGAGGTCATGAAGGGAACGGAAGTCCTTGACAAAGCAATGGCGACGGAAGTGTAGAAGGAGGCCTTCGCAAAGAAGAACACGGAGGCGCTCATGCTAGTGGTGTCCATGACGGTGGAGTCACAGTGGGGCTACCTCCAAGGCTACAAGCTTGCATCCGAAGCTTGGCAAAAACTCTCTGACATCCATCAATCCAAGTCGCTAGGGAACAAAATCTTTGCAATGAAGCAACTCCCGATGGTGAGAATAGAGGAGGATGATGATGTCATCACCGCCATGCAGTAGATCGAGTCACTTGCCTCACACTACAATGACGTGGGATGGATGATCAACACACAGTTGTAGGCGATGGCCCTCCTCATGGCCCTGAAAGTTGGAGCCCTCTCATCACAGTCTTGGGAGGATGGGCAGAGGAAAAGCTCACCTATGGCGCGGTCGCAGAGTACATCCGCAATGAGGTGTAGTGACAAAGCTGCGGGGAGTCCTCGTCATCCTCGTCGGCCCTCGTCACCAAAACGCGTGGTGACGGAAGCCGGGCCAAGGGAGGTGGCAAACATGGCGGCGGCAAGAAGGATCCAAAGAAGGGTGTGTGCCAAAATTACAGCAAGGAGGGCCACTGGGCCCGTGAGTGTACCAAGGAGGCAAAGGAAGGCGGCAAGGATGCCAAAGGCTTGAAGGCGCTCCTCAACAGCACCCAAAACCACTACCTCAGGAAGGCCAACCGGCGATGCCTTGAATCCGGAGCCGAGGAGCATACCCAGGTTGAAAAGATCATGTTCATCAACTGCACCAAGTCCAGAAAATCCATGGTGGTTGCAAACAACAAGATCGAGCTGGCGGCTGGCCAAGGAGACCTGTACGTGGAGGTGGTGGTTGGTGGGAAGCGGGTGCAGCGAGTCATCAAGGACGTGTAGCACGTAACCGGCTTGGCTGACATTCTAGGTGTGAGCCGCCTGACTGACGATGGGTACGAGGTGCTCTTTAGGAGAAGAGGGACAGTTGTGCGGAAGGACGGTGGTGGCAAGCCTGTGCTGGAGGCTAAGCACAAGGGAGGAATGTACATTGTGGAGACCAATGTGATCTCCGCGGTGACAGATTCAGCATACTTACGCACCGTCAACCTGGCCAAAGAAGGGGGAGCTGATCAAGAGCTCTGGCACCAACGACTAGGACATTCCTCACTTGCAGTTGTCAAAGAGATGGCAAAGCACGAGCTGGTACGCGGCCTCGTCATCGATGGTGCGGAAGAGGCGACAGATGCAGCAAAGCACAAAATGTGCAAGCCTTGCATTTTGGACAAGGCGCGGCGAAAAACGTTCTACAAGAATGTGAATTGTGCCTTGGACCTGCTAGAGGTCATGCACAGCGACGTGTGTGGTCCATTCAAGACGGCGTCAAAGAGAGGCGTGCATTATTCATTCACCTTCATTGATGACTACAACAAAAAACTCTTCTTGTACTTCATGAAGCGGAAAGGCAAGGTCTTGGACCGGCTGAAGGAGTATGTCGGCGCGGTGGAGAGGTAGACTGACCGAAAGGTCATAGCGCTACGCAACGACAACAGTGGAGGGTACGTGTGCTGTAGCTGGTGGATGAAACAGCAGGGCATAAAATGGGAACAAGCTATGCCATATTCATCTCAGTCAAATGGCGTGGCGGAGCGGGCAAACCAGACGCTGCTGAACATGGTATGGACCATGTTGGTGGATGCGGAATCGTTGCAAAGATTTTGGGTGAAAGCTGTGCGTACGGTGAGCTACACCATCAATCTCACTCCTACAGCAGTGCTGAAGGGGAAGAGCCACCAAAAGACGCCACAGGAGGTTTGGAGCGGGCGCAAGCCAAGTGTGACACACCTGAAAGTGTTTCGGTACAAGGCGTATGCAATGGTGCAGGCTGTGCAGGGGCGCGACAGCAAGCTCGAACCACGGGCAAATTCGCATCTCTTCCTTGGTTATGAGAGCGCACATAAGGTATATAGGCTTTACGACATGTACAAGGAGGAGGTAGTCCACAGCCGAGACATAAAGTTCTACAAGCAGCAGAGCTACATCAAGAGCAACGACGTGGGCATGGTGGACTCTCCAAAAACGGGGGAGTGGTTCCAACTCCTTCACTACAAGAAGGAGCCGGCGGACGCTGAAGTTGCGGATGAAACATCAGAGCGTGAAGGTGCACCAGCGGTAGCAGCCAATTTGGAGGACTCCAATGACAATCAAGTTGATGAGGAGATCCACCGGAGGGATCCGGAGGATGAGGCACTGAGGGTTCCAAGGCACGCACTCCCGGCAGAGTGTGCATCGGGTGTCAGTGCAAAATCCACCGGTCGCACCGGTCGTTCGGACAATATTTCGCCAGAGCGAGAGAGATCTTTGGGGAGCCGTCTGGTCGATGATTCACCGAAAATGATACGTGGGAGCTGGTTGACAGGTCGAAAGATGCCAAGTTCATCAGCTTAAAGTGGGTCTTTAAGACCAAGTTCACAAAGGAAGGTGTGGTTGACAAATACAAGGCACGACTGGTGGCAAGGGGGTACGCAAAGCATAAGGGCAAGCACTACGATGAGACATTTTCTCTCATTGCCTGATCCACAAGCATCCGGGCGACCCTTGCGGTGGCGGCCGCGAAAGACATGGAGCTCCACCAAATAGACATAAAGACGACTTTCCTCAATGGTATCCTACACAAAGAGATCTACATGGAGTTAGGAGAGGGGGTGGAGGCAACGTAACAAGGTGTGTAAGCTGTGGAAGTCCTTGCACGGTCTAAAACAATCGCCCAGATGCTGGTACCAACAGATGGAAAGCTTCATGGCGTAAATCGGGTTCAAGCACTGTGAGGCGGATCACAACGTGTACGTGCGGCGTGACAAACAGCTCCATAGGATCGTTGGCCTCTACGTGGATGACCTGATTTTGTGTTCGACAAATCTGCTGAGCCTAAAGCGGCTGAAAGAGCAACTGAGCAGCAGATTCCAGATGTTGGATTTGGGTGAGCTGGAGTTCTACCTCGGGGTGAGCATCACGCGGAACTGGATGACGCGCACGCTTGAGTAGGGGCAGGCCAAAGATGTGGCAAAGGTGCTGAAGCGGTACGGCATGGAGGACTGCAAACCAGTTGGCATTCTGGTCTCCATGACCTGTGAACTGAGTGCGGCAATGGTGGTGCAAACAAAAGAAGAGCGGGAGGATATGGCAGGGGTGCCCTACCAATCGGCGGTGGGCAGCCTCATGTATGCCATGGTGGCGACTCGACCGGACCTGGCCTACGCGGTGGGCCACGTGAGCAGGTACCTGGCCGATCCAGGGCTAGTACACTGGCAAGCGGTCAAGCGCATCCTTCGCTACCTGGAGGTGACGCGGCATGCGTGCTTGAGGTTTGACAGCAAGGGACAGACGGACCCCTTGTGTCTGGTCTGCTGCACGAATGTAGACTACGCTGGCGATGTGGACAAACGGAAGTCCACATCCGGCTACGTGTTCTTCCTTACTGGTGCACTGGTCTTGTGGTGCAGCAGGAAGCAGGACTGCGTCGCCACGTCCATAGTGGAAGCATAGTACATCATGCTGGCCGAGGCGGTTAAGGAGGCCGTGTGGTTCCACAGGTTGCTGGGGACCT
Source organism: Penium margaritaceum (assembly GCA_023375785.1). NCBI lineage: Eukaryota > Viridiplantae > Streptophyta > Zygnematophyceae > Desmidiales > Peniaceae > Penium > Penium margaritaceum. The sequence goes on from SZWC01004626.1 coordinate 102,906, forward strand.
GGGCGTGCCGCAATAGGAGCCTATGGTGGTGCAAGTGGACAACACTACCTCAATTGTGCTGACCAACAACCTAACGCAGCATAGAAGGACAAAGCACATCGATGTGCTTTATCACTACGTACGGGATATGGTTGAAAAATGGCACGTGGTGGATTCTGGTGGACAACACCGGCTCAATCTTCCTCGTCGATGGATCTGGAAATCCTGGATGCTCCAATCCTAAGATGGAGGAAAGCCCCTAAAATTTCACGAGTTGTTGAATCCGGTGGAAGTCGTTCCGCCAGAATCGGACTAGTAACAAGGGAGATATGAGCTTCGAAAGTTGGGGTGTGTGCGGCGGCTTTGGGAGCTGGCCGCGGTTCGACTGCTGGTGAATAATTGACCGGAACGAGCAACAAAATGCCATATGGGGATTTTGCTCCGGAAGCACTGCCGAGGCGTCCGGTGGATGATCCGCCGGATTTTAGGAGTGTAGATTTGTTACTGAGGGACTTAGCCGAAATCCTGGCTCGGAGCCCGAAATTTAGTAATATTGTCTGTACTCAGGGACAGTGAAAATTCTGACTACAGGTCCGTAAACAGGTTTCAAACCACATCAATCCCCATCACCAAACAAGATGATTAGCTCATGAAAACAGACCTCAAAGGCGCGAGGGGCACCGGCGCTACACGTACGGACATCTGCGCCTCCGGAATGGCGTTTTGATGGGTCTTTGATGTGTGAGGGCGCATAGGCGGACGACGTGGTACACGCCGCCGACTGAGCAGCTGGTTTGGGGTGCTGTTCTTTGGCTGACGTAGCGGGAGCTATGGTGATCCGAATCGCGCTTGGTTTGGTGCGTTGGAGAGCTCATGAATAGCCTTACAAATGTGCAGACCATGTCCATGTTAAAAAAAATGCAAAATCGCGTTCTTCCCTTCGCAAATGTGATTGTCTCGCAACTGTCTTCCACTTCCAGAAACATAGTGTGAGGCGACCAGAAAGCTCACGCTCAGCCTCGGAACCACCCACACAAAATACAGCCGTGAGCACTGAAGACCAGTCGGGCCAGGTCGGAAGTGCACCCCAGTTTCTGACACTTCAAACTTGCACACCTTGCCTTTGGGAGCCTTGACTCCTTTGAGTAACTCCACCAGCACTTCCTTGTCAAGCATCCTGGGGTGCATCTCCAGGTTTTTTGTGGGTGCAATTGCAAGGAGAGAGCAGATTGAGGCAAAGGTCATGACGGGTACGAACGTCTCGTCCCACTCGGAGCCCGGGTGTTGAGAAAATCCCGTGGCCACTACCCTCGTCTTGAACATTTTGGTTATGGCATCTTGCTTCTTCTTTACTCGAAGGACCCACTTGGATCCCACCATGTGGGCATTGTCGGGTGTATCCATCAGCGCCCACATGCCAATCTCGTCAATGGACATGAACGTGCTGTCCATCGCCTCCTTCCAACTGGGTGCATTTAGGCCATTCATCACCTCCGCCACTGTGGATGGCTCTTCCTCAGCCATGCACAACCAGCTAAGGCAAGTCCAATCGTCCTCAAACCACAAAGGTGTTTTTTTTGGTTGAAACTGCATCAACGTGCTGGTGTGGCTTCTCGCTTTGCTGCAGGTGCTACCACAGATGGTGCTGTGTCGTTGTTGTCAGAAGAGTCGTCCGACTCCAAGTCAGACTCGAAAGCCGAAGACGCTTTGGTATCCACATCCATGTCAGATGATACTTCATCCTACACAGCTTCTCTCCCATTCCCACCATCTGCTCGTAGAGTGAGCAAGTTGTCAGATGCTTGGTCTATGGACTCAAGCAACACTATCCACTCTTCCACCTTGGGAGCAAGGATTGGGTGTAGCAACTCTCCCTTTCCAAGGGTGCCTTTTTCAAACACGACGCCCCGGTTCCTCACGAGCTTGCCTGTTGCCTGGCCCCAAAGTCGATAGGCTTTGTGTGATGTGTTGTACCCAACCATGACGAATTTCTTGAAATGTGCGTCCAGCTTGCCTCCACCTTCTTCCGATTGGATCTTCACTTATGCAGTTTACCCAAACACCTTCTAAATGAGAGGCATTGGGTTTCTTTCCCGCCCATGCTTCCTGTGGGATAATCATCTCCTTGTCTTGATCCTTTCCCCGCTTGCGCAAGGCGGTTGCTGGTGTGAGGTTCAAGAGGTAGCAGGCCATTGTATGTATCAGTCAAAAATCAGATTTGGAACTTGGCATCAAAGAGCATGCTTCACATCATGCCCAGCAAGGGCTGGTTCATCATCTTGGCAACGCCATTGCTTTTGTGGTTGTAAGGGGTGGTTCTCTCATGGCGGATGCCATGATTCTTGAGCCAAGGCTTGCATGCCTCGTATTCACCCCCGTTGTCACTTTGGAGTGTCTTCACCTTCTTTGATGTTTGCCACTCTACCATGATGACAAACTCAAGGAGCTTCTCCTTGACTTCTCCCTTGGTCTTGAAGAAGTAGTTCCACGACTTACGGCTATGGTCATCAATGAAATTCAAGAGTTATTGGTTTTCTCCGTTAGACTTTGTGCGGAAGGGTCCGCACACGTCACTGTGAATCACGTCCAAGACATTCTCTGCTTGAACTCCTCTCCCAACCGGCGTCTTCTTTGCCTTTGCTTGGAGGCATGGTCCACACAATGTACACCCTTCTCTGTGCTTCATGGTGTGCCCTTCCATTTTGCAGACCACTTCTTGCTTTTGCATCTTTTGCAGTGTGCTGTTGGCCACCTAGGCAAATCGCCAGTGCCACAACTTAGCGTCAATGTCCTTGGTTGATGAGGCGGCCGCAGAGGTCACCGGCCGTGCATCCTTTAGCTTTGGTGCCACTGTCTCAGTGGCACATGCTAGTCCCTCATGCGACACCTTGGTTGGTGGGCTTGGTTTGGAACTTGAAGCATGAGGTCGTGTTTGGTATGAAAAATCTTGATTTCTTTATTTTTTAGGGCCAAGGCTTCCTTGTTGGTGAACACTTTGATCATNGGTCATTGATGAAATTCAGGAATTACTGGCTTCCTCCGTTAGACTTTGTGCGGAAGGGTCCGCACACGTCACTGTGAATCACGTCCAAGACATTCTCTGCTTGAACTCCTCTCCCAACCGGCGTCTTCTTTGCCTTTGCTTGGAGGCATGGTTCACACAATGTACACCCTTCTCTGTGCTTCATGGTGTGCCCTTCCATTTCACAGACCACCTCTTGCTCTTCTGCAGTGTGCTGTTGGCCACCTAGGAAAATCGCTAGTGCCACAACTTAGCGTCAATGTCCTTGGTTGATAAGGCGGCCGCAGAGGTCACCGGCGGTGCATCCTTTAGCTTTGGTGCCACTGTCTCAGTGGCACATGCTAGTCCCTCATGCGACACCTTGGTTGGTGGGCTTGGTTTGGAACTTGAAGCATGAGGTCGTGGTTGGTATGAAAAATCTTGATTTCTTTATTTTTTAGGGCCACGACTTCCTTGTTGGTGAACACTTTGATCATGTTGTTGTCGATGATTTGTGAGACCGATAGCAGGTTTGCTGCAAAGGAGGGCATGTACTCAAGCTTTTGCAGATTGACGTCCTTTTTGGCACCGTTCACATTGAACGTGATCACCTTGTCCCCTTTGTCCATGGCTTGGATGACGCCACCGTCTGCACAGTTGATGCACATGCCCAATTCAGCCATGGAGACAAATCCACCCTTCTCTTTTGAGGAGTGTTGGTTGGTGCCCGAGTCAAGGACAAATGCCCCGGGCCTAAGGAGCGCTATCCTCTTTATGGGAAACCCTTCAACTATCATGTTGGTGAGCGCCTTCTTCTCCTTCCCGCCCTTGTTCCCGCCTTATCTCTTGGGACTACGGCAGTCCCTAGCCCAGTGCCCAGCCTTGTAACAGTTGTAACAGTTGATGGGCTTTTTGGAACTCTTCCCGCCACCATTGTCCTTCCCTCCACCGCCTTCACTTCCGCTACTGCTTTGACCGGAGCAGGACCTTACACCTTGTCCACCGAAGTGAGAGGCATAAGCTGAAATGTTTGCCTCACTACCACTGCATCGCATGGACTCGTTGCGGACGTGTTCGATGATAGCCTCATATGTCAGATATGCTTCCTTCTAACTTCCTAATACGGTGATCAAGGACCCCCAGCTTTCCTGTAGCGCCATCAAAAGGATCATGGGACACATGTTGGATTCAATTTTCCGTTCCATTTTCTTGACCTCTTGCAGCAGGCTGTCGAATGACTACAGATTTGCGGGTATCGATCATCCTTTGCACACCCTCATCAACATCAACCTTTAGAAGATGAAGAGTCAGTTTGCTAGAGCGTTTGATTGATGCACGCGTGAGAGTTTTGTGTAGGCCTCGGAGGCAGACATGCAGCTTGTGTTGTGAGAGTATTAATTCCCGTTGATTGACATCACAAGTATGGGGAGAGCCATGTTGTTCTTTGTCATCCATGCTACAAGGTGAGCCACATGCATAGCCACTGTTACATTGGTGGGTGCAGTCCCGGTCCCTTTTGGGATATCAAAGTAGCCACACGTTCATGAAAATCTCAAACTGCAATTTCCATAAGGGAGAACCTGTCCCCGTATATTTTGACATACGAGCCTCGAGGCAGGCTTGAGTTGTAACGTCCATTTTTTGGCGGTTTCTTATCTTCTCTGATTTGCAACTACTCTACTTTGTTGAGGCCGATAAGGCTAATGATGCTGTTGACTGCAACTGTTTTCAAGGGTGCAGGTGGTTCCGTTGCATACCCTTCCTGCTGATGATAGCCTAAGGCAATGGTGCCGTCATGAGGAACAGAATCAGGGTCGTACCACCTTCCAAAGGGGTAGAACTTTGTCTCGTTGGGGCTCGAGGATCTTGTCCAACATGGATAGAGCTATTCCTCATCCTCTAGTCCGCCAAGTGCACTCACCCTACCTGAAGAAGCTAATGGAGCCGATGGAGCATATGGAAGCATCCAATCTTTTTTTCACTGTTGTACCTGTGCTCCCTACAAGACCACACACAAGTCGTCCTTGGGAGCGTGCCTTCAAACCAGAAGTGTGGGCCCAGAACCCTTTGTCAATGCGCCGGATAGCAACGGTCTAGAAAATGGGTCCCGTCATGGGAGGCTGCCAACCGCTCTTGATACTGCAGCCAAGATAACATATCACCCTTGAACGAGGGGTCCACGCTGTAGGTTCATTCAGTTTGTAACCTCACGAAGTCCGTATGAAGGTCTTTAGTGTCTATCCTTGGTTGGACACTCTGTGAGGAGTCTCAAAAACTGTAAAATGGATGCATGCAAGGTACAAGCTTTCACACTTGCTGAGCTTTGCTGTTTCTTCTACTCGCCGTGGATTCAAAGGAGCCAACCTCAACCTACAGTCCTAATTGGCGCGTCCTGAGACCACCAAGTGTCATCTTCAAGGCAGGCTCTAGTAAACTTCCTTGAAGCTTTCTGTCCCATTCTTGGCCACGAGGAAAACTGCGGCGGTCTCGGGGTTTGAACCTGTGACCCATGATCTCCGGCGCCTGTTCCAACTAGGCCACAAAGGTGTATTTCCAATGATGTTCTCCAGGGGATATACCCATTACAAACAGTGCATTCCTAGCCTATCTCACAACAGACCAAGGGGACGTACTCCATAGAGAAGTGCATGCCTTGTTTGTCCGTGCAGCCAGCCAGCCAGCCAGCTAGCCAGTTGACAAGGAGCATACCATTCAACACGATAGCGTTTGACAAGATTCCTCATAAAAAGACTGTGAAGTGGTGGAAGAGGTAATTGAAAGCGGAGATGCAATGATAGCACGACCATTGAAAGCACAATGATTGACGGCATGCACCATGCGCTTCAGAACTTGTAGCCCCATATAGAGAACAACGACGGGTCTTGTGAGTGGGACCACTGTATCATGTAGGTCTGAATTCTGTGGAGGGTACAAAGCATCACATGGTCAAGGCCAAGGTAGGTTCAAATCGTCATGGGTGTTTCCACACCTACGAATGCGTGGATTCCATCACCAGCGACCCTGCCTGTGATCGCTTATCTGGGCTGGCAGTGCAGGTTCCACTCTGATTCAGTAGTGCAAACCTAGCTGAAGTAGCATAAAAGCAGGTTGCTGGTCCGATTCATTGCTGCAGCTGTTTTGCAGTCCTGCAGCTGCTGCATGCTGGTACAATTACCACACAATGTTGCAGCTACAAGGACCTACCTTCTGTCATGTATTGTTGCTGCTGCTGGACAATGCTATTGCAACCTGTCAACAGTGCTACTACTACAACTACGAGCTGCTTGTGCCGCTGCTAAATGCCGTTGTGCACTGGAGCTAGAATTGTTGCTACCGCTACAGCTGTAGCAGAAATTGATGTTTCTGCTGCATGTCATTACTGCTTCTCTTTCACTCTGCAACTGCTACCAATGCTACATGCTGGGAGAACCATCGATGTATGTAGCTGTGAGTCTTTGCTGCTGCCTCTACCGCTCCTAGAGCTTGTGCTACTACGAAATACAGCAAATACTGCACGCTCCTGCTGTTTTATGTCCAATCTGCTGCTGCTCCTCTTGCTACTACTGCTGAGCGTGGATACAGGCAATCCTCTTGCTGCATCTGTGGCCCTTGCTACTGCTTTGTCGTGTTGCTACTATTAATGCTACTTATTAGCAAACTTGCTATGCTCTAGTGTTCTCCTTGTAGTCATCGCAACCGTTGAGGCTGCTCTTTTGACACGCCTTTGCTACACTTACACCTACTGCTGCTGCCACCAAATCTGCAAAACATCACTTGGCTGGTTTTTCACAAACTTGACATCCACGTTCACCTTGTGTTGCAAGCAGTAGGTGGGGCCCAGCGATCCTTGTATTGATTTCAGTCATCAAATCTCCTACCTCTAGCGTTGGTGTTGTAAGTACTACTGACATAGCACTGGCATTGACTATTGTTGCCTCTGCTTCAGAATTAGCTACTTTGTTTGTTTCTCCTTTCTGTAGTGAACTTGATTCTCCTCCACACTGCGGCATGTGTGATGCCCTATGGCACTTCCCATCAACCTTTGGTGTTACACCACAGTCCACACAGCCCCCTTATGCTCCGATGCTATGTGAAGAGCTATGCTGGACATGTAGGTCCATCAAAAACTGGAAAGAGCTGTGGGTGTGAGTTGAAAAAGACAAGGCCAGTTTTGGCTAAGTTGTTAATGCATTAAGAACAATGAGATATTGCTAAAGAGCTTCTACATGGCCTATACAAGGATGATGGCACCTAACCCACCAGGCCCCCTCATACAGGAGTGAGTCCAAATGAGCGCGCAGGGATCACAAACACCAAAACCCGCAAACG
>SZWC01004626.1:110396-125155 GCA_023375785.1 Penium margaritaceum
GAGAGAGAGAGAGAGAGAGAGAGAGAGAGAGAGAGAGAGAGAGAGAGAGAGAAAGCATTCTATAAGACATGCACAATTAGTGTCTGGAAATAAGAAATAGGTTTCTGACAGTAAAAAGATCAAACTCTAGCATATGTTCTCCTCGGGGTACGGGTATAGACCACAGAGTGCCCGGATATCAACCACTTACAAGATGCAAGTAGCGAGGGATATTACATCCATACATTAATCATTCTTTTGAGGAATCAGTACAGACAACCTAGTTCCCCGGAATGACCATTGAGAAATCTGACATCAATAGAGCAATACCACCAAAAAAAAGATTGAAACACATCTTTGTTGTTCGTTTATGCCCCATGGCCACTGCTATGGCTTAAAGGACAGCTTGGGCATGAACTGCTCCCTCGAAGTGAGTCCCCCAAACCTTGTTCGTGGTGTAAGTCCAAGCAAGACACCAGAAGTGTAGCGCGACAGATAGCATGTTGGACTTAGGGATAACAGGTCTTGCGATTGAGCCCTGATGTGCGCAGGAAGATTTTTTACCTTCCTGCACAGTGGAATTTTCTTAGACATTTCTCCATGCATGAGGAGGATGTGCCACTTGGCGGTCAGTGAATGTGCCAATTGGCGAGATGGTGAGGTGGTGTGGAGTGGCCACCCCAAAAGTGCCACTACCCACACACCTTAGAAACCAGGCCTAGGACCATATGTACTAGGCTCATTCCTCATTCTACTTACACAATCTGGCCTTAGATGGTCCTCACAGAGTTGTCCAACTAAGGAACAGTATAAAGAAGACAATGGTTGGTCTAAGCTCCAGGACTTAGTCTTTGATTGGTACCTCGCGCGAAAGTGACCAAGTCTTAAGTGGACACAGTTGCTGGCAAGTGATTGCCTAGGAACTGCTCACTGTGGAACCGTGATCCTCAAGGTGATATCTTCTCCTATGTGAAATGCTAGGAGCGGACTACAGGTGCTATTGTGTCGGCCCTGTTTTCTAGTCTGTTTACCTCAGGCCGGTTGACAAAGGGTTATGGGCCCACATTGACCAGTTGTAAGGCACGCTTCGCTCAACTTTTGGACTCTCTCTCCAGGTGCGCACGTCAGCTTCATCAGCTCCATCAGCTCCATCTGCTTCATCGGCCCCACGGCTGAACTTTCACCTAGCACACAGGGACCAAGGACATGCTCTGTCCTTGGAGGTACGCCCCTTCAGTCCCAACCAGGACAAGCTCTGCTCTTAGAGGCAAGACCCTGGGTGTGCTAGTGTGATCTTTCTTCTGTGTTTGTAGGTAAACACCGGCTGGAGGGGTAAGCAATGGAACTGCACCCTTAAACTGGTAGCTGACATCAGCTAACATCGGCCTACATCAGCATCAAGGTAGCATAGACGTAGAGTGCAGAAAAGGGCAGCTAAAATGGCTGACCCATCAGGAGCAGTGGGGGCTCCCGCATGGTAGTCCTCAAACACAACAGTGGCTGACGCAAGACAGTCCTCAAACTCAACAGCGGCTACCACAGGGTAGACCACGGGAGCAACTGTGAGTGCTACCGCACTACCGCAAGGTCTTGGATCTTTGGGAGGAGTCCCGGTCTTGGAGGGGAAGGACTTTCCGCTCTAAAGGTGGCAGTTTGAACTGGCAATGAAAGTGCGCGGCTTCATCAAGCTTCTAACGGGAGAGGAGCAGGTGCTGTAGGATGAATAATCTATTTGCGAGGGAGGTGGATTGGAACGGAATGATATTGTCATGTCATTTCCTAGCAATGCAATTGCTAAGAAGTATATTCCCATCATTGCCGGGTAAACGCTGGCTTCCAAAGCTGACAACAAGATCAAGCGCGTGCACCAATCCACCTCCCTCGCAAATAGATTATTCATCCTACAACACCTGGTCAACATGTGGGTGAATGAGGGCGAATCAATCCCTGATTTCCTACAGGAGTATGAAGGACTCCATGGCGAGGCTCGCCAGATGAATTAGGACCTTGAAAAAAACATGCAAGCCATGATCCTCCTCATGGCGCTACCGGAGAGCTGGAGCCCAATGATCACCGTCATGGGCGGTTGGAAGGAGGATGACCTGACGTACATGGTAGTGTCCGAGTACATGCAAAACAAGACCGTGCGCCATAGAGGAAGTGAGGCTTACTTCTCAGCCTATGCCGCACGCTACGGTGGCCAAGGGAGCAAAGGGTCAGCCTCTGGTCAGAAAGGTGGCAGCGGAAGCTATGGCGGTGGCGGTTACGTGACGTGGTCTACATGCCCTCATTTGCCGCAAACCTCCTGGCCATTTCAAGAATAATGGACAACAACATGACGGCGGTGTTCACGCAGAAGAAGGCGGTCATCACCAGGAACAAGGACATCAAGGTCCTCTACGCCAACAAAGATCTTGTGGCACAGGTCCCAAGGGTTTGCGGGCTCTACGTATTGTAGAGAATAGCAACAAAGAGCTCAAAAGATGAGGGTCATGCGGGTGCGATGGAGGCAGTGGTCGCGGCACCAACGCAAGAGAGCACACCTACGGAAACTGAAAATGTATCCTCTACCGCAAAGGACGAAGATGCTGATCTGTGGCATACACGCTTTGGGCACGTTGCAAACAGCATGCTCCAAGTCATCGAGCAACAACAGCCAGTCCGCGGCATGGATGGTTGTGATAAGGATGCGGTTGGGTGTGGCCGTCTGTGGGAATCCTGCCTCCAAGGCAAGACCAAGCAAACGCGCTTTGAGCGCAGCAGTCACCGCGTAGAATCAGCACTTGACCTGATTCACACCGATGTGTGCAGAACCTTTTGCACGGCATCAAATGGTGGCAGCAAGTATTTTCTGAAATTCATCGACGACCACAGCCGCAAGATGTGGATCTTCTTCCTCAAAACCAAGGGAGAGGTCAGAGAAAACATGCAGGAGTTCGTCGCCATGTTGGAGTGGCAAACTGGAAAGAAAGTCAAAGCAATACAAAGCAACAACGGTAGAGAGTATGAAGCATGCAAGGGCTGGTTGCGGCAACATGGGATCAACGAGCAGCCCACAACTCCCTATAAAACACAAAGTAATCGTGTGGCCGAGCGAGTGAATCAGACCATCCTCGGCATGGTGCGCAGCATGCTCTTTGATGCAGAACTTCCACCACGCTTTAGGGTGGAAGCGGCAAGGACCGCATGCTACATTGTCAACCTGACTCTTGCGGCTGCTCTGGGTAGGCGCGGCAAGAAAAAGGGCAAGCAACAGATGACGCCACAAGAATTATGGTCAGAGTAGAAGCCGGATGCATCACACCTCAAAGTCTTCGGCTGCACCGCATGGGCAAAGGTCGAGGCAGGAGAGAGTGGCAGCAAGCTAGATGCAAGAGCACAAAAGTGCGTGATGGTGAGCTATGAGACAGCCCACAAGACCTACCGCTTGTGGGACATGAAGCAAGAAGAGCCATCACCAGCCGGGACGTGACCTTTGACAAGAGGAAACCAGGCAAAGAAGAGGTGCTTGATCCCACACAAGCTCCAAAACAGGGAGAGTGGTTGGTGCTCCTGGAGTCAGGAGATCAAGCTCCTGAAAAATGGGAAGTGGTGCAAGTGCAGCAGGCCATGAAGAGTGGTGTGGAAGGGAGAGCGGCTGCGCAGGCTGACGTAGCGGCGAGTTCCGACACAGAGTCGGAGACGTCCGAGGCCTCTAAAACCAGCTCAGAGGCCAGTGGCTCTTCAAAAGAAGAAAAAGAAACTTGAGGACAGCCAGCAGCACAGGAGCAACAGCATTGCGAAGATCCACTAGCAATGCAGCGTCGCAGCTCATGACAAAGAAAACAAACTCCAAAGTACGCTACTGACACCGAAAGTTGGACTGGACTGACCTGGTCCTGTTTGGCTTAGGGAGAGCTGCCCACAGTGGCACAACAGGTTGCCCACACAACAACCCCTTGCTAACACGCCGGTGCTAACAACGATGGAGCCAAATTGTTGGTCACCGGCATGCACCAGGGTGTCTCACCAGGAATGAATTAGGTGCCATGTACCGCTCACTTTGCATACTCCGCTGAGTCAGGTTGAAGAAGACGACGAGGCATAGCAACAAAGTATCCTGTCAATAGGCAAAGAAAAAATACACTTCATTAAATCAGGGAGCCCTATGACAATCTACAAAATATCGATCTTCGGATTGATGGTCATTTTAGGAGAGGAGTCAGATCCACTCACCTTTTGTACAGACTACTCACGTTTTTGGATTTAATTAACAGAACGTCCATTCTCCTAGAAATACATATCAGAGGTTGAATTTTTTACAGGGGTTCCGTCCTTTCCTACTATCAATTTTGTTATCCTTCCTTCACAATCCGTTCCATCCTGCTAACAATAAAATTATTGCTGATTTTCTAATAAAACTACTGACCGGCTCATTACAATTCGCATGATGGCTAAGAACGTTTGACAACCAATATTCACTTTCTCTCTCTAAACTTTTGGAACCAAAATCTTAATAAATCATTGGAAACATAATTTCTTTTAAAAATATTCTGTTTACTAACAATTCAACCAAATCATTGTTAGATGTTAAAGTATTACGGTACATGTTCGGCCTATTCCGTCTGATTATAAACAGGGACAAGCTTGTTGGCCTGGCTCCTGTTGTTCTATGTCTCATGCAATACGACAGACAGAACTGTGGCACTGTGAGCATACATGAGATGCAATAGAGAGACAATTTCGTATGACGTAAGTTTCATTTGCAAATTTGAGACTAAGACAACTTTTTTACAATGGTTTACAATGTTTCAATCTTTGAAGAACGAAATTCTAAACTCAAGTGTGCCGCCATGTTTTCCACAGTAAATGCAGTTATAGTTTATTTCTTTTCAAGTAAGCTTGTTACGTTGGATAAATGGATTAGACAGACTAACTGAGAATGAAAAATGGACAAAGTAGGAAAAAATAAAAATCAAGGGATGAAAAACAGTTCTTTCTTTCTTTCACCTTTTTCACTACAAGCCCATTCACTGCAATTCTAGGAAAGATCCTTGGGGGAAGGCAGCTGTCAAGACTGGAATAAAGGGGCCTGAGCTTTTCGGCCTCGCTTCCGTAGTTCTGATATGCAATGTTGCGTGCAATCTGCCAACCGTTGCACAGTGCACATAATAGAGAGTGGCGCACCATTTTAGCCATGGTCATGCACATCTTACTGTCTCCATGAACTCGATTACTCAAATGTAATTTTAGCAACATCGGAGAAAAACCAATTGAAAACAAGCCCCCATTCATAACCATTGACGAAAGTTGACCATATGTTTTAAAGTTTTGGACACCAGTATCAACAAAAAAGAAGAGGGCATTATGTGTAGATGGAAATACACAGATTGAGGCGTCATGTAATGAGGAAGAAACATGTCTATTTCAATCATTGCATGTTTTCTTGTAAAAGTGGGCTCAGCGTGCACGATGAGGCATTGTTTGCATTTTGTGGGTTTAGTGTTGGGTTTGTAAAAAAATTGGAGAATCGTTGTTACTTCACAAGATTGGGAAACCGGCAGTGAAGTACTCAAATGTAGGTATCAGGGAATCATACCGTAGTTTTAGCTGGATATTGATTACATGTCGTAATGTGCTAGGATTCCATAGAACAAAAGGAAGGCCAGTGTTACCTCCCTGACGTACAAAAGTCCCTGAATTCTACAATTGAAAACTTTATCATTACAATAATAGCCTCTCAAATGGTGATTGGAGGATTTCTCTGCAAAATGCGTGTGAATGATTTGACCAAATGCCATGCCTATCAATATTTCTCCTAAGTATGTGTGCAACCTTGAAATTTTCATGCATGGAATAGAAAAATCATCAACAAATTGTATCCCTCTTTCAACAATCTTCAGTAGACTTCTTCATGATGTTAGATCTCACAAAGAAGTGCTTCAGCATTCTAAAAAAACAAAAACATTGGCAGAGTTTCTCATACTATCCACTCACAACACACCTTCAAACATTTTGTTCACTCCAAGCACCCAATACCTCAACCAAGCCTAATTATTGTTCTAACACTTGTACGTATAGGTCTGACTGTTCAAACAATTGGTGTCAAAATAAACATATTACTAAATAGTCAAGTGTTCCGTTTTTCCAAATCTTCTCTTTCATTTCAATTTCTACTTGTCCATTTTCAAATTATGCTATGCGTGACTAGAAGGTTGTTACGTCCCTCAAGTATCCCCAAACCCCAAACTCTGTGCATGGACATGTTTTCCATTACATTTGTGGCCCACTGTGCGTCAAAATCTGGATAGTTACACAATACTACCAAAGGAGTTTTAACATCTTGCCTCAACCTCCAGAGTTCCGTTCCATGAAGAAATGAAAGATAAAACCACTTTCCAGATAACTGACAGAACTACCGCATATCATATAAATGTTCAGATAATGTTCACTCAGCTTCTTGAAGGCACTAAAATTTTCCGAATGCACACCTCAACATTATCGAAACCCCTCAACTTCTTGTGTACTTTCTCAAAATAGCCTCTCATGAAGCGATGCCACACGCGTTGACACAAGTGCCCAAGACCCTAAGTATGCGTCATTGTTTTTTCCGCTCCTATATGTATGCAGTCGATAGTTGCAACACTTTTCATTGAAGTTTTCTGCTCATTAAAATCTACCCAATTTTCCCAATTCCTTGAATCTTCTTCTTCTCCATACCTTGCCCCTCTCAACCATCCACATTCCACTCAGTATGACACGTGGCATTAAAGCACAGCAACACTGGAGGGACACCTGACAGATTAAATCCCAGGCAAGAACCTCGTAAAAATCTTCAGCACATCTCCATCATCTAGGATATTGGAGACATTGCGATGATGACTTCAAATGGGGCGAGGCCACCTGAAAACAAGAAGCAATAACCAGCAACGACTTCAATGATGGAGAATCAGTAGCACACAGACCATGATGCTCTTCAGGAAAACTAGGAAACAGTGGCATGCTTTGAAAAACGATGCAACCGGGATGACTCCAATGGCCAATCTGGTGACGGACGCCTTGGAGTTGGAGAACCCTTCACCTCTGTTGCTACCCATTGAGGTAACACATGCCATGATGGGAGACACCGGCCGACAAGATCGCATCAATGAGGACCAATACTGAAAATTGTTGGGACTCAATAGCCTTATCAACCATCTCCTCCAACAAGTCGTTGCAGACATGGAGGGACTTCAACGTATGTATGCATGGAAAACAGTTCCCACTGAAAGGAACAACCAACTCTCGAGAAAACCCCAAATATGGCATATACTTCCAGAAGTATTTGACACTATAAATTCCAAAGGACCAATGATCTAGATGTGACTGATGAGATGGGAGTGGTACTTCACCGCTGCTGGACTCATCAGCGACAAAAAGAAAAATCATTGTGCAGTCTCAATTTTGCGTGATACGATGTTGAGTTGGTGGTGTGGTCTAAAGACCACAAAATGACAACATGAGACTAATGGGGCCAGATCAGCACCTAACGCGACTGCTCTCACATTGTCAAATGCAGATATTCCAACTCTTGATCAAGTAGATCTGACATGGCATGACTCTTTTACTCCGCATGCAAATTGGATGGATTTGCATGTGCCATCCTTGCCCGCTTGAAAAACAGAAATGAAAATTTTGCTACATGGTACAAGCCTCAACGCTTCCATCAACAGACCAACATGGCAGGGTACACACGGTGTTTCTGCAAAGTCATCACCAATAGTGGAATTGCCCCGATGAACTCTCTTTTCATGACAAAAATGGCCTCACGTGTAACATTTGACAATCAATTGAAACATTTGGAATCCAAGATGACCTTTCCATGAATGATCAAAGTAAGTAGTTACATTGACAGCGCCAACAAAAAAAGTCAGATACACAAATCCAAGAAGTAGCAACCTCAAATCCACAATCCTCATTGTGGCGACAGAAAGTCACAGTCAACAAAAGGCCTCATCTCTGATGGAGATTGATGTAACCGATCAAAAAGCAATGGCTGTTTTGGACTTGTGAGAAGCCGTGTTACATCTTACGTGACTGTCCAAACTGGCAACAGGCCAACAAGAGGGGAAATCGTAGAGAGAAAAAAAGACGAGTTCAGAAATGGCCAAAGGCAGGAGAAGACAAAGAATTTCCTCTCCAGTATGAAGACTGTAAACCAGTGAATCGCCCATGCAGACAGCTCTCAATGCCCCAAACGCGACTTCCTAAGAACACAAAGTTCAATGAGGTGTACGAGTAAAACCAACCAGAAATGATATTGCAGGTGCAACCAAGGGGTTGTGAAAGTCAGAGAACGGTGCCGACACTACTTGATGGAGGAGCTTCTCAAAGCAATAAAACACTGAAAAATTTTCGACTTTGCAAACCAAAAATCAGAGAACTGCACAACATAACGGTCTGAATAATTTGCCAAAAGAAGGACCACACAATCATCCTCGACTGAGATTTCCTACACCAGCACAGTCCGCAAGTAGACTGCATTAGCGTCATTGTCTATGTTAGCATCAATGGCAGAAACAAAACACATTGGTAGATATACAAATGCCTCTGACCACGCGACCCAAAACGCATTGGTAGTTGTACACATGCCTCTGACCACGCGACCCAAAACACATTGGTAGTTATAGGATGTGGCACAGGAGGAAGGAGCAGACAAAGTTGTAGCAGCTGCCATTTATTTACACACAACCGATATCAATCTTGGCTGTGTGGCCAAGAAAAAACTGGAACAAGGAGCACAAGCGTGGGTATTCCATGTGGAACCAATAAAAGTAAAAGAGATTGCATTCGTAAATGTAACAACATCCACATTACTGGCCTTGATACCTAACAGTTTTACAGCCATCTTGGAGGATTTTACATCACTCATCAAAGGGTTTGAAGGGCTGATCCCCAGCATACCCTCAAGAGATACCGCTGTAATGTAGCACCGACCGACACATAGACCTGAATATGGATAGCAGACCGATGGTCAAGGGAACCTATTGAACGAGCAACCACAAGCTGAACAACTTGGAAGGGAGAAAGAAAAAAAAAAATGAAGAACAAGATGCTTCTTCAGGGTTTCATCAGGCCATCCATGTCGCCAAATGTTGCAATAATATTTGTTTTTGTTGGAAAATAGAACCCCCAGGGCCTTGAATGTTTGACAGGTCAGTTGAGTCTGCTTCTGCTTGAATTACTTCTGCTCCTATGTGTGAGAGTCCTGACTTGACACCACGTCACACATCAGTCGTAAGCACGTGCACCGCAAGCCTGAATTTCTTGCCAAAGAGAGCTGGAATAATAGAGAAGAGTCCAGGTGAATGAATTATGAAAGAATCACTCCATTACATTAAGAAATGACAAAGATCTAGCAGATCTACTAAATACGCTAGCAGCACACTTATCCTAAAAAAGTACAACTGCAGGTAGTCCGGTTCCTCCTGTCTTGCTCAGATTCTCCGCGCTCAACAGAGTAAGGATCGACGCCTCGGTCCATGGGTGACCGGTCAGCTTAGCATCGCTCCTTTCATAGTTGCCAAATCGGCACTTCTTGCAGTCCTTGCCGCCGCAACCCCTTCCGCGTACATGTGCATAGATCTCCAGAACACATTCAGTTTCTCCGCAACTAGTTAATCAGAACACAGGTACCATGGGCAGGGAAGGCACGGGACTACCCTCTCTCCTGACCCTCCAGACAGAGAATAGGATAGAGTAGGGGGGTAGTTAGGCGGAGGGTCAGGGGAGCGAGTGGCGACCTCTCCCCTGGCCCTCTTGCACTTTTGCTCCATGTCATATGAGTTTGGACACAAACTATGCCAGATTCCATCATTGACCCCTTTTTGGTCCAATCTCATTTGACAGCCACACCATAGTTTCTGGATCCCATGTTTCCTTATCTTTTAGTCATACCAGAGTTAATCTCCCCCATTCCTTTTGGTTTTTCCTCAAACAGGTAGGTTTGTGAATAGAGTTCAAGGAGTAGGTGGGTAGCGATAATCATTTATGATTTTTGAGGTTTTTGAGAGGAGGAGCTGTTGGACCTGTGCCTTTCCTCTCAGTCCTCGCTCCGTGTACCCAAGAAATGGACCACGGTTACAGGTTCCCCGCTGACCCTCTCACTCTCGCAGTAGATCAGCTGGTCAGTCAAGCAGTCGATGCGCAGTGTGATGTGGTCAATGAGTCAGCGGTGCGTAGGCCACTGCGGTGTGGTTCTCGCTAGCAACAGGAGCCACAGCCTGGTGGATCACGCAGTCGCGTGGCAAACAGATCAGCCTTTGAGAATTCCCATGCGCTTGCATAGTTCTGTATGTTGCTTGACGTCAAGTGACTTTGTGAGGATGTCCACCTCCTGTCGTTTTGTTTCCATGTACACCATGTCGAATTCACCTTCTGCGACGGCATCCCTTACATAGTGAAACTGCCTTTTCACATGCTTAGTTCTTTCATGCAGAATAGGATCTTCTGCCACTGCGATTGCACTTTGATTGTCATAGAAGATAGTGGTTGGTTCCAGCTGGTCAAACCCCAGCTCTCGAAGAAGCATACGCAGCCACACTGCTTCACGGGTGCACTCACTCTGTAAGATGTACTCAGCCTCTGTGGAAGATAGAGCAACCACGGATTGTTTCTTTGAGTGCCATGAGACAGGTCTTCCGTTGATTTTGAAGACATATCCAGAGGTAGACCTGCTGTTCCTCTGATCTCCGGAGAGATCCGCGTCGCAGAAGCCAGTCAGGAGAGGTCCTGATGTCTTTGTGTAGCGGATGGACATCATGGACGTCCCACAAAGATAACAAATGCAACGCTTGGCTGCTGTGATATGATCCTTTCTTGGTGCCTTGCATCCTTGGCTGAGAATGCCAACTGCAAACGAGAGGTCAGGACGTGTCCCGACAGATGCGTACATCAACGATCCAACCATGCCTGGAAACAGTTTCATTTCAGCTGGTGAGGCCAGCATGTCGGGTGTTGGCAGCTTAGTGAGACCATGAATCAACACTAGAGGTGTAGAGACCCGGGTTGATTCGCCCAAGTTAAGTTTTTCAGCCATGCATTAGATGTACGAGGTCTGAGCCAGGAGAACCTGTAAAGAAAGCATGTCGTGAGTTACCTGAATCCCGAGGTAGTAGGTCAGTTGGCCCATATCTGCCATCTCAAAGGTCAGGGCCATGCCAAAAGTACAGAGAGTGGTCAGAATGGAGTCGTTGGAGATGTTGAGTGAGGAAGAAGTCATGTATTTTCTTGCTCCATTGCCAGGGAGCTTGCTTCAGCCTATACGAGGATTTCTTGAGAAGGCAAACGAGGTTTTCTCCCCCTACTCAATAAGGCCTTCGGGCTGAGTCATGTAGACAGTTTTGTCAAGATCCCCATCAAGGAATGAAGACTTCACATCCATTTAATGGTGGTGCCATCCTTCCGACGCAGCCAGGGCAAGAACCATGCGGATGGAGGAGTACTTGGCGACAGGGGCAAAGGTGTCACTGTAGTTAACACGAAGGTTCTGTGGAGTCCACCACTTGAGTGACAAAGTGGTGGACTCCACTAACCTTCGCGTTAACTACAGTGTGGTTGCTCGAATTCTTCGACGGCAGCAGCATGTCACTGAGCGGACTCGGGTCTGCTCATGGTGTTAACTACAGTGAAACCTTTGCCCCTGTCTTCTCATGGCGTCTTTGTAATTAGTTGAGTCCACCACTTGAGTGACAAAGGCGATGTCAGGGAATGCAGCAGCACTGGAGTCATCAGTATAGTGGTGGGCCTCGTGATGTTGCCCAAGGCGAGCAGAGTACCGTAGAGGGGCTGGTTGGGCAGTGGGTGTAGCCTGCGGGAGCGATTGCTGAGAGAGAAGTTGTATGAGTGGGACAGCTGAAGAGGACGATGTGTGTTCAGCTGGAACGACGGGAGGCAGAACACCTTCATGTTCATCAAGTGTAAGATCAACCAAGAACTTCTGGAGCGTGTTGGCAATGTCATCATCTTCATCCAGAAAGGAGAGTGGAGTGAGCTATGGTAAGGTATTGGAGATGGATTGGTCCTGAAATGTTTCATCAAAGGTAACACTGCGGCTGCAGAAAACACGCTTGTTAGTGTTATCCCAGAGGCGGTAGGAGCTGCCTCCTTCTTCATAGCCCAAGAGATAGGCCTTCTGGTTGTGAGCACCCAGTTTTGTCCTTTCTTCTGGCCGGATCAATGCATATGCAGATCACCCAAAGATTCAAAAGTAGCTGACATTTGGACGGTGTCCCACCCATGCTTCATAGGGTGTGCCACAGCCTGAAGGGAACCCTTTTGTCGGCAGGCAGTTGGTGATGTAGGCTGCGGTGTAGATGGCCTCAGCCCAAAATTTGGTGGAGAATCCAGCTGTATGGAGCATGGTGTGTGCTCGGTCGAGCAGGGTGCGGTTCATCCACTCCGCCTTGCCATTTTGTTAAGGTGTGTATGGCACCGTGGTTTGGTGGATGATCCCTTTGCTGTCGTAGTAACATTTCAGGACTGCATTGACAAACTTACCGCCATTGTCTGTCCTCACCTTTTTGACGGACGTGTCAGTTTGATTCTCAATCTCACGGATCCAGGAGATGATGATGTCAGGAGCCTCTGATTTGTAGCGGAGGAATTCTGCCCACACATATTGGGTGAAGTCGTCAAGAATGACCAAGAAGTAACTCTTCTCTTGCATGGATTTTTCTTTCAGGTAGCAGATATCCATGTGAAGGAGTTCAAGGGGTTGAGATGTGCCACACCGGCACTTCTCNATTGACAAACTTACCGCCATTGTCTGTCCTCACCTTTTTTATGGACGTGTCAGATTGATTCTCAATCTCAAGGATCCAGGAGATGATAATGTCAAGAGCCTCTGATTTGTAGCGGAGGAATTTTACCCACACATATTGGGTGAAGTCGTCAAGAATGACCAAGAAGTAACTCTTCTCTTGCATGGATTTTTCTTTCAGGTAGCAGATATCCATGTGAAGGAGTTCAAGGGGTTGAGATGTGCCACACCGGCACTTCTGGCAGTCCTCGCCCTTCACTTGCCGCCGCAACCCCTTCCGCGTACATGTGCATAGATCTCCAGAATACATTCAATTTCTCCGCAACCAGTTAATCAGAACACAGGTACCATGTGCAGGGAAGGCACAGGACTACCCTCTCTCCTGACCCTCCAGACAGAGCATGTGATAGAGTAGGGGGATAGAATAGGCGGAGGGTCAGGGGAGAGAGTGGTGACCTCTCCTCTGGCCCTCTTGCACTTTTGCTCCCTCTCATATGAGTTTGGACGCAAATCATGCCAGATTCCATCAGTTTTCAACAATAAAACTGGTAGACATGCATGGATTACAGGGATTTTAACAACATGACCATCAGGAACTGCTCCTGTTTCCATGGGAAAACAAACTTTTGAAACAACTCTGTGGAGTGTTTAGTTCTCGTAAAATTGACCTGCAGAGCGGCTATAATGAGATCCGCACATTTGATAAGAACATTGAGAAGATGGATTATTCATCCAATGCGAGAACTTTGAGTTCACAGTCATGTCATTTGAACTGATGAATGCCCCAGGAACATTTATGAAGGCTTTGAAGATTATCATTTTGCCATACCTTGATTAATCTCTTGTTGTGTATCTTGATGCCATCCTGTTGTGCAAGCGCATCCCAAAGGAGCACGGTTAGTGTCTTCAAAAAAATCTCAAGATGTTGCAAAGAGAGATTTTCTAACAGAAAAACTCTCAAACTACTATTTTGGTCATCATTCGATCGAGTTTTTAGGCCACACCATCAACAACCAACAGATCATGATGGATCGGGAGAAAGTGGAGGTGGTTGGTAATTGATTGATGCCCACCATTGTGTGGGAAATCAAGGTGTTTTTGGGGTTCTGCAACTATTTCCATTTATTTTATGTGGTTTACACCTAAGTAGCAGCGCCTTTCTCCAATCTCACTCTTAAACCACGGAGTGGAGTTTGGGAGATGGAGAACAAGTAGAGTGGAGTATAGTAGAGTACTGTAGTAGTACATAATGCTACTACGTTTGTGCTAGCCTTACAACTGTCAGATGCAATGGTGGATTACTTCATGGCTACGGTATGGCAACCTCCAACGGTGGATGACTGAGTCTGATGCTTCTGACTGAATAGTCGGAGCAGTCTTGCTCGAAGATCATGGCTATGGAGAACAACTGGTCACACATACATGAAGAAATTTGTGAGGGCCAGAGCTAAACTACGTGCTGCACAGAAAACAAATGTTGGCGGTTACGCATATGTTGAAGACATGGCAGTGCTATCTAAAACAATGGACGATGTGTCGTCCGCACCAACCACCATGCACTTGAACATCTCAAGTCTTGGCTGAATCTCAACCATCAGCAATCTTGCTAGATGGAATCCTCGAGTCCAACTTTGACTACAACATGGAGTACTAGCGTGGAAAAACGATTCCAGTAGATGCCCCCAGTCACCAACTGCACTTCATTTTTTTGATGAGTATGTTTCTTTTCAAAGAAAACCCATACCTTGCAACGCTCTTGGCAAAGGGTTACTGTTGAATATGTTTGCCCCTTGTTCAGTCTTGTACGACGGATCAGGAATGCTCTGCCCCTTGTGGAGGTATGACCCCTGGATTTGTTGTAGGGTGACTTAACTATGCTCTGTCTCATGTGAAATATGACCTGTGAGTACACCATGTAGGTGAGTGGTTAACTTGGCCATTTTGTTGATTTGGCCAAGTGAGAGGTCATGAGCTCGATCCTGGCTCCATGCACATCTTGGTT
>SZWC01004626.1:129732-140210 GCA_023375785.1 Penium margaritaceum
CTTGCTCTCTGAGATGAAG
This sequence comes from Penium margaritaceum, assembly GCA_023375785.1. Taxonomy (NCBI): domain Eukaryota; kingdom Viridiplantae; phylum Streptophyta; class Zygnematophyceae; order Desmidiales; family Peniaceae; genus Penium; species Penium margaritaceum. The sequence goes on from SZWC01004626.1 coordinate 129,752, forward strand.
GCACCACAGGCAGAGGCAACAATCATCAAGATTGAAAACATGAGCGTGATTGACATGTACAAGAACCCAGTTCTGTCCAGGCACACAAAGCACATCGAGATCCGCTACCACTATGCTCGGGACTTGGTCTACAAGCAAACAGTGGAGCTGGAGTATGTCGGCACCAAGCTGAACCGGGCTGACATGCTTACAAAACCATTGGACAAGGATCTCCACCAGGTGGGCAGGCAAGGTATCGGCATGGTCAACGCAAGTGATGAAGAATGATGATGGAAACTGATGCAAGGTGCAAGGGAGAGATTTGTTGAATATGTTTGCCCCTTGTTCAGCCTTGTACGAAAGATCAGGAATGCTCTGCCCCTTGTGGAGGTATGACCCCTGGATTTGTTGTAGGGTGACTCAACTATGCTCTGTCTCATGTGAGATATGACTTGTGAGTACACCATGTAGGTGAGTGGTTAACTTGGCCATTTTGTTGATTTGGCCAAGTGAGAGGTCATGAGCTCGATCCTGGCTCCATGCACATCTTGGTTGTTTTAGAAGCTTCCAAGAAAGAATGTCCATTGCTTCTGGGAAGCAACACGGCTGATCAGTCACCTTGGCACAAGGATGCTTATGTGTCAAGCCCACAGCGCAAGTCTCTCGGTGATGTGGCAGGGTCAAGCCACTTCTTAGGAATGTGCTTTTGAGTTCTAGGACTGGACAGACAGCAATAAAAGGACTTGTCTTGCATGCTGATCAACTAACCCTTGCTTGATGCTCTCTTGTGTATTGACGACTTGAGCTCTTCTTGAGATGTAATGCTAAGGCGTTAGTACTCTTGAAGGTGAAGTGTATGCCTGATTAAGTTTGGGGTGCATGACACATACCTGCAAAGAAAGAAGGTGTAAGAACCTTTGTGAGCTTTTCGGTTTCGCGGCTTCTCTGCCGGAGGTGGTTAGCTCAGTAGCCAACAGTTACAAGGCATCTAGCAGACAAAAGAAAGTACTACTTTGATGACCCATGTTGGCGATGACAATTTACTCCCCAGGTTGACATAATCCCAAGCAATGAGCTTCGTCAAATGCTAATTGGAGAGTGCCATGACATCAGTCAACGTGGACACTTTGGGCAGGATAAAAATCTCAAAAAGATTGTAAACTGCTACAGGTGGAGCCAGATGAAAACTGATGTCGTAAAAGTACCTCCAGACCTACAACAAATGTCAACGCCACAATTCCAGACATACTCTCGGGTTTGTTGCAACTACTATGGGTACCCAAAGAACCATGGTTGCACATCTCCATGAACTTCATGACGGGTTTTTCCATCACAAGTTCATTGATGCAACACTTGTGATGGTCAACCGGTTCTCAAACATGTCTCAGTTCATCTCGACAACAAGCACAATCATCCCTGAGGTAACAACACAGCTGTTTTTTAACAGCATCATCCGACTGCACTTCATCCCCTCCTCAATCACTAGCATGTTTTGACGGGAGCTGGCAGCTGGATTAAGACATGGTCGGCCCTTTATTCCTAGACTGATAGTCAGACTGAGTGTACCAATCAGACGCTCAAACAATTGATATTGACATTGTTTTGAGAATGAAACACCACATGTAATGAGAATGGGATTTACATGTGATTAACCACTTTGTGGTTATCTTTAAGAAGTCTGAGAATTTAATTCAAACATGGGCTTGTATATGTTTTATTATGTATTGGTGAGTGTATTGGAACATGGTATAAATGTATCACATGATTTGGGTACAATGTTTTCAATGCACAATAACAAATGTAAAATGATGGTGCCATTCTTGTAGAAAGTGCGTTGTTATGTGTGTTTTAAAATTTATGCACTTGTTTCTATTCCTAACAAGAAGATAAGTAGTCAAATCATTATTCCATTGTGGGTAAGTTCTCTATGATATGATATATGGAGTGGTATGCTTAATTTTTTTAATTGATACCTTCTTACAAGGTTTGACTCTGTTAGTCTCTTTCATTGTTGTTTAGCAGAATGTTGATGTTATACTGTATAAACACATTACTGATGTTATGATAGAAATATATGATTGATTTTTGCCATGATTATTTGCTTTCTTGAGAACCATTTTAGCAAATGGACAGGAAATTCAGCCCACTGGACCAAAATCGTGGTACTTGGGGGTCGCGTAATCTCAAGTCATCCCATCAGTTGCCCCATGGACCAGGACCTATTCAAGACACGTGGCACACTAGCGTTACACACATGTCGGAAGACGGTACCCTACATGCTATGGATCTAATCGGTAATGCATGTTTGATCTTGCACTTTTTTTGTTTGGAAAGTCAATGATCATCCATTTGAATTGAACTTTAGAAGTCAATTGTTCATGGGAACCTAGGACTTAGCAAGATAATCAGTAGAGAGGTCAGCCCTTTTTCTCTTCCTTCTAGTGTTCACTCCTTTTCATCACTTCCTTCTCTTCACTCAAATGGTTTCCACGATGTTCAGAGTCAAGCCATGGCAGTAAATCAGGAATCCTTTCAAGAGGAATAAAAAAAAACCATCGCTTCCTCAACAGAACTTGGTGGCATCCTAATCCAGGAACGACATCAAAATAAAAAACAGGGCTTTAAAATTGTAGAGCGGAGACACCCGCTCTGTGGGTGTTTCCACTAGTGCGCATGGTTATAAGAATGTACCATTCCTGGGATAAGCTTCGGGAACAGGTCTGGTCTAGTCCGGTTTGTGTGAGGCCAAATGAACAATTCTGAAGCTGCCGGTCCGTTGGACATAGCCTTCAAGACTTGCGGCAAGCGGGATGACAGCCGCCGGTGCCGGTGAGAACATGGCAAAGGAAGCAGCATGAAGAATGTGCTGACCACCTTCTCTCAAAGTATATAGCAGTTCCTCTAGACTCATCCACGTGGACCATGGCATCAAGATGGACAGTCTGGAGCCAAATAGGAGCCTCTGAAATTTACTCGTTTCCATTTGGGATGGTTCAGACTAACCCAGGTTAGCCACAATGTGTTTGGTCCATGCAATACAGCAGTAGAAGCAGAGAATGGCTGAACCGATTCACCCATTGTTGGTTCCGTGCGACCTGTAAATGAGCCTATACCTTCGGCTCCACTGTCTATTCAACTAGCAAAGAATTGGATGCAAGTTCTGAAAGGCAGCAGTCCTCCCCAATCTGAAAATCGCCTTTTCCCTTCTTCCCTTCAACTAACCACAGTTCTCTCATGCGGTCGGAAATGGTGTCACATCCAGCTGGTGTCAGCATGGGCAGTTTGCTGCCTGGTTGCCAAGAAAATGCTGGAGCTGCATCATAGTTGTCTACTATTCCTCCACGGAAGTCCAAACATTAGAAGTTAGTTGGCAGCGAAGTAGTCTTCGAATGGCAAAATTGAGGAGAAAACGACTTCCAAGGGATGTTGTACATGCCTAGCTTAGACGCAAAACAATGCGGTACATGCCTAGGCCTGGACTGTGCATATGCTTAGTGTTTTACCAGGAAGTGTTCATAATCTGACATACACAAGCATCAAACTCTCACTCGAGTAATTCTTGCACTACACAGACCCAGGGAGTATCGACCTCAGAAATGCTACACGTACCCTCGTCTACGTTAAGCCAGCAACCAACTTGCGGTGTGTCACTTCCCTAACTTACACGAGTCCCTGAACTCAACAAGTGGATATCTCTGTCTTTGCATTCATGGCTCAGTGCAGGATCCACCTGCACCATTTTGATGCAAAAGTTAAAAACTCCCGTGCAATTGCAGCCACTCTCCGACAAAAAATTTGTGTAAGCCAATTAGAACTTGCTAGTTGGTTAGGCTACTTACTGTAATGCTCACATAAAACTTCATCGACGTTAGCCGCAACAAGAAAGATGCTCTTGGAGGTGGTTTATGTTGAAATATCCTCACCCCCGACAGGTTTGCTGTAGCAGAAGGGCCAGTTCGGCCCTCCCTCCTTGCGAAAGTGAGGGGTGGTTGAGCACCAACCTTCCCCATGGCAAGAGCTGGCTGGTGGCCAGCCCTTTGCTGGTCACTGGCCAGCTGGACGACCGGCGGCCGGTCAGGTGACCAGCCGGCCATCAGCCGGCCACCTGCCTGCCGCCAATCGAGCTGGTTGCTCAATTAGCGGCCAGGAGACACTGAAGCCTCAAGGGCTAAGGCCCGTGGCCTCAAGCCCTTGTCCTTGCTCTCTCCTCCTCGCCTCATCAGATGAGCGAACCTATGGGAGAGATTGAGTGAGAGAGTGCGCAAGAGAAAAAAACAATGTACAAAACTTCTGATTGTGCCTCGCACGCGGCAATTTTGTGCCACTGCATAAAAAATGAAACCAAACTTTGTGCTGTGTAGACATTCAGTTTCTTCAATAAACAAATTGTGTCAAATCACAGGTTTGGGGTAAAACTCCCCTTGTTTGGGACCAAGAATGAGTGGGCAAGGTAAAAAATGAAATGGGCCTCCGGAGACTCAAAACATTTGAGTCTCCCTATACAAGTTGTTGATGACGATTGCCACCAGACTAATGTGGAGGGGAAAATCCCTCCAGCAAGCTCTGGATGCCATTCTACAAAATCTGAAAAAAAAAAAATATCCATGTAGGAGCAGGAGACACCGGTTACAATGATTTTCAGAGCAGGACGCACCTAATGACCAATTCCGCGATGGTTATGTCGGCTATGACACTCTTTGACCACCTATAGCAGTAACAAAAATGCCAGAAGGGGATATGGGTTTCATCCTCAGTATTTTCCAGTAGTGTAAAGTGCATTAGAAATCTCTTAAAAAACTCTTTTTGTTTTTCTTTTCCAACTTCTGTCAGCATCTGTTTCCCCCCACGAGGCTACTTGATTTTTTGTGGGACGGGGTCGGAAGTGTCCACTCCTAAACCTCCATTCCTCCTACTCTTTTCATGATTTCCTCCTCCATGTTTCAACCAAAAACTGGGTGAGTAATGTTGTCCAAGGCCAGGGACTCTCACGGCATGAGAGCACACCGGGAAGAAGGAAGGAAAAATCTCGGGCGTTTTATAGGGCCTCCCCATCGGCTTGGTCATAAATGAAGACGCCTCCAAGGAGGCACAAGGTACATGAAGAGAAGTCAAGAGGAGGACAAGAAAGGCCAGAAGACAAAAAGAATACTTGAGGGGTGTGGGAGGAGTGTGAGAGTTTGCAAACTCTAAACTAGAGTTTTCCCCCTCCTCTTACTTTATTCTTTGCCTTTGTTTCTGTTTTCCTAGACTTAATAGGCTACAAGTTATCCATTTGTCCCAAAAACTAAAGTATTCTATTGACTCACTCCTCTCCTTATTGAATCACCTACGTTCTGCTTGGCATAACTATAATCAGCTCCATTGCGAACTGTCCCAACAACATACGTTTGAGTTTGGTGCAAACTCATCCAACAAAAAACAACATTTTCAGAGCAGAGTAGGATGCAAAAGCCAAACTTGATGACCATCCGGGGTATTTCAGCTGCTCATTTCATAGCTCCACATGTATTCCCGAAATTTCAGAAGATTTCATCACAGTTGCTTTGGAAGTATTGCTGCTCAATGTCAAATGCTAGTATTTTGCTTGAACTCTGAAAACATAGCAGGCATGTCTCTATCTCCCACATGGAGGTCATTGTCGGGATTTGCAGAATGGCTTCCAGAACTTTTTGAAATGGTTTTCTCCTTTTGTGTCATCCTGGAGGCAATGGTTATCAACAACACATGCCGGGAGACTCGAATGTATCAATTCCTTGGAGGCCCATAACTGTTTCCACCTCTCCTCATTCTGGGTTCCAAAACGATGGGGGTATTACCTTAAACCTTTTCTTTCACACAACTTTCTGTTGTGGAAACTCAAATTTCACACTGAAAAAACTTCACTTTTGTTTTTTTACCCGTCGGAGCAAAATCATTGTGTGCGGGGCATGATTGGCGATTTTGCGCTGACCATTTTTCTTCTCTCATGCACTCTCGCTCAGTTTCTTTCATCATCTCGCTCATCTAATGAGAGGAGGAGGAGAGGAAGAGGATGAGGGATCGAGGCCACAGGCCTCGGCCCTCTAGGCCTTGCACCCTCCTTGCCACCAATCATGCGACCGGATCAATTTGCGGCCAGCAGGTGGCCGGATGATGGCCGGCCGGTCACATAACTTGCCACCGGCCATCCTACCGGCAGGCCGCCAGCTGGCCGGAAGCCAGCAAAGGACTGACCACCAGCCAGCCCTCATCTCAGCAAGGGGTGTTATTCAACCACCCATCACGTTACGAGGAGTGTCCAAGATGACCAGGAAATAGTTTTTTCTTGAACAAGGAGGACTCTTTGATGTAGCACAGATCCATGTGTAGGAGTTCCAATGGCCAAGAGGTGGTGAGGCCGGTGTAGCTCTTGAACGATTTTTTATGCTTCTTGGCCGTGAGACATCCACTGCATGGGGAACTGGGGACAGATTCTGTGAGTGTCTTGGGTAGATCCAGTGTCATTCCATCCTTTGCCATTTTTTCAAGTGTTTGAAAACTGATGTGAGCCAGGCAGCGGTGCCAGAGCTCAGTGACTTGAGGCATGAATGGACTCGATGTGTCAGTTTCAGCAGGCAGAACTTTTGCCATGAAGGCACCCTCTGGTGTGTCAGAGGATATCTGCGACAGAGGAGCATCATGAGTCTCAAGCACAGTAAGATTTCTTGTGCTCTTGGCAACAGCAGCCAGTTGGCCATTGATGTTATAGATCTTGCAGTTTTTCTCAACGTCAAAAACCACATTGTAGCCTTTGTCGTTGATGCGTTTGACAGATAGCAGGTTGGCTGCACGATCTGGCACATAGAGTATGTTGTCAAAGGTGCGAGAAGCTGATTGTCCCTTCAGATGGATAGCAACTTTCACAGTTCCAATGCCATGAGAAGGGATCATGCGGCCATCTCCAATGCGGACTCCTCGTGCAGTGGAGAAAGGTGAAAAAGCTGTGAACCATTCTCTGCGACTGGTGATGTGGTTAGTACATCCCGAGTCGATGATCAAGGCCTGAACAACAGCGGTTCGGAGAAAAGAGCTGTTGATGGAGCACATTGCGAGCTCTTCATAACTTGGGCTGCCTGAAAACTTCTGGTAGTCCTCTACTTTGGCCACAGCTAGTTTTTCCGGTGGTGAAGGGTCATTCTCTTCTTCATCTTCTTCAATAAGAGGATCGGGCATCAGCAGATTTTGTTGCAGAATGACTTGTGAAGAAGAGCGATCAGAATATATTGATGCTGATCCTGTGAAGACCGTGAGCGAAGCAGAGAAGTTAGAGAATAGGTATGAAACAATGGCGGCAGCAAGGTGTGAGGTCATGGCAAGCATGGCTTTGTTGGGATATCGCTACTGTTGATTTTTTGAGCCACTTATTTTCTGTCCTTGTCTTATGGGGCAGTCAGCTTGCACATGCCCTATGCAATGACAGCGCCAACATTCCCGTTTATGAGGATGAACGTAGGGTCTTTGTATTCTTGTCATGAATTGCCCTTGTGGTTGTTGGTGAGGTTGCAGCATGAGTTGAACCTGGCTTTGAGTGTCACTGCCATAGGAGCGAAGTTTCTCTGTGCGGCGTCGGCCTGCCCACCTTGATGTTTGGTTGATAGGCCTATGTCTCCGCCATTTGCCTTGATGTACTCATCTTCAAAATGCATGAGCTCTTGAACGGCGTACTCCAGAGAGAGTGACATTGATAAGGCTGCTCCTGCCATTGCAGCTGCGGCTGGTGCTGCTGCTGCTTGAATAGCTGGAGCGGCTGCAGGGAGAGCAGCACCAATTTCATCAATAGCTGATTGAAAGTTTCCAATAGCAGTGCCCATCAATGCAAGCTTGTCAGTGTCATTGATGCAAGCCTTGTTGACATCTTCCAGTCGCTCAATGGTGTTGTTGAATCTGGGAGGAAGGCCACAAAAGATTGTGTGAATCAGAACTCGATCAGAGACTGGTTCTCCCAAAGCAGTAATACGACTTGAGAGATCCTTGAGATGGGATGTGATCCTCCAGCTTGGTGTTGTCCTCTGTTTTCTGAGTGTGAAACTCAGTGAGGAGATGCCCAAGTTCATCCTCATTCACTTTGTGATAGCATTTTTTCAGGGCTCTCCAAGCTTTGCTGGGATATAGAGTGCCGTTGTTGTCACGGATCAGAAACTTTAGATGATCCTCCAGTTGCATGGCAAGTAGAGAGAAAGCTTGGTCACAGTGCCGTTGTCATGTCAAACGTTCCTCGGCAGTGGGATTTTCTCCGAGTACTTCTGTGGGAGGATCGGAGACCACTCCCCAGAGCCCCTTGTTGAGGAACACCATCTTCATGTTGAAAGAAAAAGTATGATAGTCCTCGCTGTTGAACTTGGGAATTCTGAAATGATCACTTGGCATGGCACCCGCCGCCATGCTGCAATGTGACAGTGGAGTTGACCTGGTAAAGGCACCCCCTGCTCTGATACCAAATGCTAGAAATGTAGGCCTCTTAGAATCTCAGGTGTCTCGGGTAAATACTCCACATTGGACTTGTACACTCAAACTTTGTGTGATACACATGGCAGGCAACTGCCGTACACTTCAACTGAGTTGAATGTCTTACACACTTGTCAAGAGATGTCACACACGGCACAGGTACACGGCTCGTCTCTTGCTGAATCCAACTGTATGCTGCATTACTGAAATGGTGAAGTGCAGACTTAGCAGTCAATTTCCTAAGGTGACGGCCATTTGAAGTGAGCTCTACACGTGACTCGACTAAGACTAGAACAGCGGAAATACAAAAGCCGTAAACACCCGGCTGTCCATCCGAGGTTGGCTAAGGCCCAGCGCCCTCGGTAAGTGAGTTATGGTTAATCGTGCTATTTTAACACACTATGGAATGTGTGTATATGGTACATGCAATACCTCAGGTTCCTTGTAATTGACATGCATGCATGCACTTTGAAATACACCATTGAACTAGTGGAAGAATGTTTTACATTGATAAAGTATTTGAATTCTACCGTGGTTTCTTATGTATGTGAAGTCTGTTTATTTATGTGTATTCAGATATGTTAGATAGCCTACTTATTCACTTACATGATATGGTGGGTATATTGGTCTCTCGTCATATATATCGTAAACGTATAGCGACATCGCGAGGTACTTCATACCTCGAAACACCTTAGTTGTGATTTCGCTCGAAGTTCGGAAGGGGCCGCTTGCGTCATTTGCTCAACCCTGAAGAAGTCNGGGGGGGGGGATGAGGGCTATCCACACCCCCCCTCCATATCAAAATTGTATTGGGGTGGTGTAGCGGAGAGTGTCGCAGATAGACATTCAAAAACACAACTTGTGTATTGCCGATTGCTTCCGTCCATCATCAGTTTGTTGGCGAGACTGCTCGCGTCTGACATTGGCAACGCCAATGTCAGATGGGAGCGACCTCGCCATCAAAGTCGGCAAGGTCCTCCTTCGTGGGCGAAATCGCTCTGTACACCCGCCGTCAATTGTATTATCTGGACCCGATTAGTCAAAGTACGTATGCTCTGCCAACCGACAACAAAGGCCTGAATATTACATGACAACAAAGGACGACCCAAATAGTTATGGTAACATAAACCAAGAATAACACTAACATTGGAGCAGCTGAAAATGGGTCACATTGAAATAATAGTATTTGTTTCACCTGTGCGTTGTTCACAATGCAAAAGTATTGTTATTCTAAAATAATTGAAATAATATGAGAACTTGACGGAAGTTCAATGAAACTTCCAGGGTAATATACACACAAACATCTGTGTATTTAGGATACACATGAGACTTCCATGAACCATTCCTATTGATGGCAGTAGACTTCCTGGAAACATCCTCCACATATGTTCCGATTTTGTACACTAGTTTATCAGTTTGCACTTTTGGGGTGATTGACCATAAATGTGGAGATAATTCTCGATTTCCTCCGTGGTTCATCGATTTTCAGACGGTGACGTTGGGTGAAGCTGACGCTCGTCCCTCAGTTGCTAGACGGCTGCGATTGACCCATCGCACCATCATTCGCTCCAGTCAGTCCGTCCATCTCCAGCACACCAGCATCTTCACGGCCGGCACGTCTTCATTTCTGCCTCCTTCTTACATCAACCGGACACCTAGCGGAGCCCTGCTCGCACGCTTGGTCTGTCCGATGTTCCTCAGCTGCGTGCCACATCAGCCGCTGGACCAAGAAGAGCTCTCGCTCAAGTGCTCGTCCGTCCCCAGTCCATCGTACACTTTCTTGCTTCTCTTTTGTGTGGCTTGACACCAAGTATGCCACTTTTGGGAAGTGGAAGTATGCGCCCAAAACTAGGCCGCACGAGTTTGGGCACAGACTAGGCCAGATTCCAACACCACCGACAGAGAGAGAATAAAGGTGGAAGAGCAGCCGCTGCTGAAGCTGCAATCTTGGCGACTGAAGATGTGTTAGAGAACAAAAAGACAGGCAATCCCCACAAGAACGGCTTCTGTGAGCAAT